>CABHPQ010174896.1:12159-31102 GCA_902168405.1 Peromyscus aztecus | reverse complement strand
CACCCTACCCTGAAGGTGGGATTAGAGATCGCAGCTGTAAAATGCCTGGCATAGACCATGGAAGTATCCTTTCAGTAGGAATGACTGGTTTCTGGGTCTCCAATGCCACTAATCTGTGAAGTTAACAGGAGTTGTGAGAAGTGAAGGATGACCGAGGGGCAGGGCTTGGACTGTAGAGATGGGTTTCTGGCTCCCCTGCACTCCTGGGCCAGCCCTATTCTAAGAAGCTCTGGTCTGGGTCTTCATTGTGACTGGCCAGCCCCGCTGTTGGGTGGCTGGTTGAGCAGGTTGCAAGCTCATGAGGTAAGCTGGGGCCCTGGTGGCCATTCTAATGTATGGCAAAGAGGAGTACCTTCATGGCATCATGTAGCTCCTTGGCCTCGTATCTGTATGGCGGGTACATGAGGGCCACGATGAGTCTCTCAAATTTGCCACTCAGCTCTGACTTTAAGGTCTCAGTGAGGTCCTAAGGCAGGCAAAAGGAAAGGTGAGGTGACTTGTCCTCCAGGCCCACCGGAGTGCAGGCAGCAGGTGGGGCCTGGCCTGGAGACTCTTCTTCCCACATGACGGAGGTGTCATGCTGCCGTGGTCGGTCTCCTGGGCCAGGAGCCTCTCTAAGCATCATCATCTGTACCTGTTAAACAGGGATAATGGAGCTTCTGCTTCACACCATTGCTTATGGACTGACAGGGATGTACGGCAACTCTGAGAGCATTCTGGACACATTCTAAACTCAAGAAAATAGAATTGCCATTGCTTTCAAGATGGCAAGATCTGGGCATGGCAGTATCATGCTTATATCATTAAATAATTCAGTGAGGGGAGAAAAAAAACAAGTGAGGGAAAGAGGGAAGAAGGGAGAGAAGAAGGGAAAAGATTCGGAGATTCCATCTCAAACCTGTCTCTTTCTAAGGGCACATGCGTCTACAAGAAGCCACTAAGCCATGCCCAGGTGATCCTTACAGGGCTTTGTCGGACCTGTTGCTTACAAGCTCTGGAACCTCAGCAAGTCACTCCACCTCTCTGATGTTGGACACTGAGGACCATGTGTAGCTTGGAGGGGTAAAGAAAAGGAGTTGTGAATGTGTGGTTTCACTGGCGGATGCTTGCACTTCATCACAGATGTTTTTGTGTTAAATCTGTGAGCAGAGGGGGATGCTCCAGGCACCCATGTCTAGGCACAAACTTCTGTCATTCAGTGTGTACCTCTAAATTCCAGCTCTCTTAAGCAGCTGGAGTGCCCCTAGAGAGCAGAGTGGCAGGAGAGATGAGGACATGTAAGTGAACATGAGAAGCATGTGTCTGTGCTGTGGGACAGAAGGGAGCCAGGCATGCACGGCCAGGGAGCAGGGAAGAGGGAGGCTGGTTCAGATAGTGGGGACAGACAGAGCTGAAGAGAGCCGAGGCTGGATCCTGAGGGAAAACTGAGAACTATAGGGAGAAAGAATGGAGAAGAAACAGGGCCCGGCCGTGCAAGGCCAATGCCAGGCCAGGGCTCGGGAGCTATAAATGGGTCTACCAGATAAAGCAGAACAGTGAGAGCAACAACTACAGATGACTGGAAGGGTCATTTTAATGCAATGTCCCCTGTGCGTATGTGTCCATCCCTGGAGGAGCTGCCCAGTCTCCAACACCCTTCTTGCTTACCTTGCCAAACTGAGCCTTGAAGGACTTGGCAATCTGCTGCCTCTGCACATTGCTTCTCTTGGTGAGCACATCTATGATGGCCTGCTCGTTGGTCCCTGCAAGGGTGTACAATGTGAGAATCCCCTCTTCCTCTGGGGGCATCAGAAAATACTTAGGAGGGGAGAGGGGAGGAGTCTGCTGGCTGGGCATTTGGACCATACTATCTGAATAGCCCCAAATGCCCAATTTCCACGGTGTAAACAAGGCACCCAGGTAGCTCACCTCTTGGTTCCCCACCTCCAACTTACATAGTGTTGGGGTGTGGCTCAGGCTTGACTTCATAGTATAGAAACCAGTGACAGGGGTCTTTGGATACCAGCCTTTGAAGTGTGACCTAGTGAGATGTCCTCAATCTCTTCCCTTATGTTGGTCACATTAGAGGAAGGTCATGACTAAAAGTCCAGACCATGTGTCTGAGACCCTGCCCTGTAGGTCTTGTGTAGATCATGGACGAATAGGTTCATTTCCTGGAGCCTCCATTTGCTCAGGTGGGAAGCAGGGATAATAGTAAAGATTTCACAGGTAGCAGCAGGTATGAGAATCTGGTATAGGCACCTCTGGGAATGGTAGTTCTCTTTAGTGCCCCAACTCACTAGGCAGAGCCAGCCAAGGGGTGACTCCAACCCGAAGTGAGACCCAGTCCTAGCATAAGCCAGTCCTTTCCCATTCACAGTTATGTGAGGGTGGTGCTGGAAGAGGTTGGCCGTCTGGTCAGCCAACATGGGGCAGGGGACAAGCTGCAGAATCCATGTGGCTGGTACCCCTGGTGCAGCATCTAAACTCCCATCTCCATGCCCACAGCAGGCCCTGTGCCAATCCATGTTCTTCTGAATTCACAGTGACACCGTGGGTCCAGAGTTCTCACAGCCATTTTACAAGTGAGAAACCTCAGACTGACAGCCTTCCCTGTCATTCTCACTTGGGAAGGAACAGTCACTGACCTCAGAGCTGGTGTGATTCTCAGGGTAATGGAGCCACTCAGAATAAAATGGGGACACCTTTAATGCCTGACTGTCCCTGGTATCTCCTTTCTGGGCATGTGAGCATGTGGGGCCCCAGTGGTCAGGCCATAAATAGTTACTCACCAATCCCCTTCATGGCTTTGTAGAGGGTCTCTGCATCAGGGTCTGGGTTGAAGTGAGAACTGCCCTTCACAGTGACGCCCTCCTGTTCAACCTGCAAGACAGCCAGGCCTGCTCATTGTGGGAAGTACAGGAAGGGCATAGAGGCCTCACCGTCGTCCACCCTGTTAGGCTAAGGACCTGCCCTAGGCACCGAGACAGATGGAGCCCTGCAGAACAGCGGCTGAGCTCTCCTGCCCCTTAGTTAACAGGCAGGTGTGGCTAGGACCAGAGGCAGCAGTTAAGAGCATTGGCTGTTCTTCCAGAGGGCCCTGGTTCGATTCCCAGGACACACATGGCAGCTCACAACTGTCTATAACTCTGGTTCCAGGACTTCTGACACCTTCACACAGACATACATGCAAGCAAAACACCAATGAACATAAAATAAAAATAAATGATCTATGTCTATACTAATACACACACAGAGCAAAACAAAACAAAACAAAACCATCTGTTGACTGAGAGCAGGTAGCAGACTGGTCACATGTACCTTTTTCCAGGCCCGTGTGCAACAGGATTGATTGGTGGAAATGAATTAATGAGGAATGATTTCTGAAAGCTGAGTGCCTGCCTAGGGAATGGGGAGTTGGGCATGTTTTTGTCTTTTCAAGGAAGGGTCTAAACCTGTCCCGGTCTTTCCTATGATGAGGTGTGGGTATTTCACAGGACCAGGGGCTAAGATGAGCATCTCTCTCCCAGACTCAGGGAGTTTGCAAAGCCATGGGACCTTATCGGGCAGAGGCTTACATTTAGAAAGAAGTGCACGATGTTCTACGGATTATAGAAAAACTTGATAACCAAAGTACACAGACCCTTGTCGTACAAGCCTCCAATCCAGGGCATGCGCAAGGGCTGCTTATATGTGTGTTCTGCATAATTTATCAGATGTTTATGATGGACGGCCCTTCGAAAGTGTGTGTTTTAGGGGAAGGAGTGGAAGGAATTGAATGGGGGAGACCCGGGTCCTTCAGATGGAGACTTCAGTCACACCCATGCTGGTCATTCACTCACCTGTTCACCAGCTCTTCCACTGTTCCCTTCCAGCCACCTGCTTTCCTACCCACTCCATCACCCACCTGTTCACTAATTCTCTACCCAACTACACAACCCTCACACCATCTCCTGCCCTCCCCCTCCTCCCCACTTCCTCTTTCCTTCCACTCCCCTCTCGTTTCTTCCCCTCCCTATTTCCTTCCCGTTTTCTTGGTTTTCTTTCAAGCATCCTCCATCTATCTCTCCTTTTTTCCCTCCATTGATTTATACATCCATCCTTCCACCCAAGCCTCAGGGTAGACCCTGAAAATACAGAACAGGTCCTCATGGATGGTATGTCCTTAAGAGTAAGAAACAAAACATCTTTCTGTATCCTTTGCTTGATCTTGTCCCATCTATTGTAGCATGTTTTATAACAGGAACTGTTAGAAGTAATTCCTGGGGTGAGCTAGTGCGATCTCAGACACTGCCCCACTGTCCACACACACAGTCCTTGTTGTGAGGTCACGTGCGGCTACTCGAAGGCCATTGGAGCATTCCCTCTGTAAAGTGCACTGGGCATAATGCTCAGCTCGTCCCCATCCCCAGCAGTCAGATTAGGTGTTAATGCTCCGAGGTACAGGCCAGGAGGCTGGGTTTGGTGGCAAATGGTGTTGCTGGCATTTTACCCACAGCCTGACTCAGAATCCGAGCTCTGTCTACCTCACCCACTCTACAGTGATTCACTCTTCCCCAGACGCTGGGTTTTTTTGGAAAGTTTCGCTGCAGACAGCCTCACCCATGGGCATGCTGGTCTTCTGGGAGCGTGGGGGTGGGGAACATTTAAGTTCTCACTTCCTTATTTTGCTCCCTGCTCCAAATTGACCTCAGAGATCTATGGATTGAGGAGGGTCCCCACACCCTTCAGGGACCAGTATTTGTCAGCAGCTCGAGGGCTGGCTGGAATATCCCCGCATTGAGAAGTCTGTCTCACTTCCCTTGCTAAGGTTGTTATAGAAAGAGGGCAACATTCTGGGATTCTGTCTGGAGTGGAGATCTATCTGGAGGCATCTATTCCAGCCCCTTTAGGTCAGTCTCAGGCTCCTGATGGAGCTACCCTGAGGCCAGTGAGTCCAGACAAATACATCCCAGGCAAAGGTAATTCAGGCTGTCCTGGTTGCTATGTATAGAACACCTTCCGTCACAGGCACGAAGGAGCTGTCTTACTTTCGCCTGATCTCTTCACAGGCTGCTTCCTCAAGGAGATCAAGGGGACCCTGTTCTGAAGACAGACCCACTCTGGCCATTCGGCCACTCCCTAAGTCCTGTTTCTGATCCAGCTTTGTGCTCAGAGGACATTGGTCCTCACTGGCTGCCTGGCCAGACACAGAAGCCTTGTTGTCCCGAGTCAGCTCTCCTAAGGGTCAATGGCCCGGAATGACTGAGTCTGTGTCTGGACTCAGGCTGCCCAGACCTAAACACTTACTAGTGTGGCAACTTCCGCGCCTGTCTAGTGCACCTGACTCTCAGTTTCCTGACTTATGTGTGAGGCCATCGATGCCTGCCTTACAGACTTCTTGTGAGGCTCTAACGACACTGAATGAGAAATGCCTGTAGCAGTGTCCCCACACAGAAGGTCCTGAGAGTACCAGCATCATCATCACTCTGGTCCCCAAGGGATTGGACCTAACCCCTGCCCTATGGAGTGCAGGGCCCGGCATCGGGCCATTTGGTCCAGCAGTTGACTTTAGGAACCGCTCAACACTGAGATCTCCCTGCTGTGCAACTGGAGACAGCCACTGTCCTGGCTCCTTCCCTGAGGGAAGTGACAGCTCCTTTCACACTGTCTTCTAGTCTGTCCTATCTGTCCAGAACCCAGGGTATCTACACCTAAAGCTCTTTCTGGATAGTGACAGTGTAACAAAGATTTCCCTGAAGCTGGACAAGCTTGGGGCTTCTGCCTACAAAGAGCCCGAGGGCTGCTGCAGAGACTCAGGCTTTCTCTGGTCTAAGCTTGCTGACGAGGGACCTGATCAATCTGCCCCATGTCCCAGAGCCTCCGCTTTCTCTCTGAGAGTGCCCCAGCTGAGATGAGGAAGCCTTGTGCCTGCTCGTGCGGTGATCCTGTTGTACATGGCTCCCATGAGCTAGGTCCCGCTGCCCACTCCCCCTTCTCCTGACTTTGACACATAGGCACTGGTATTCTGTGGTACGAGTCTCCTCCCCTTCATACCTTGAGCTGTGGGTACTGATGGTTTCCTTGGATGGCAGTGTGTTCACCTAGAGCATTCTCGGGCTTACAGTGCTCCAGGAGCCCCTGTTGTTCAAAAGTTAAGGTCCTTAGACTCCTTAGCCTGTTATTCAAGGCCTTGATGTTCCATCCGGGCTGCTTCTCCAGGTCTAGATCCAGCCCACTCGGGACATTCAAACCACACAGAGCGAGTTTTCTCCAAAGCTTTACATACCACTATGTCTGCAAGGAGCAGCCTTCCCTCCCGGAGTCTCTCCAAGCACAAACTCACACACTGCACACATGCACAGAAGCCCCTCTGCTAAGTGCCCCTTTCCCTGCAGAAGCCTCCCTCTGGACTCTCTAGCCCTTTGCATTTCAAGGTTTTTTTTTGTTTGTTTTTAAAGTTCTGTTTTGTCTTACTTTAAACTGTCTGTCTTGCTTTTCACATCCCTGCAGGAACTTTTGTAAGCATGGGCAGACTTTCTGTTCTTTTTTTTATTTTTTTTATTTTTCCAGCTTCCTCACCAGGACTTGGCCCAGCAGGTTCAGCCTTTACTTTTTTCTGTCCCCACCAAGTGCTTATCACCCATCATGGTGCAGGGACCCACCTCCCCAGATTATCCTCACTTACCCAGGCTTTCCACCAGGCCATCCTGTTTGCCTCACAGACGCTTTTCCCAGGGAGAGGAAGATTCACTACTTGGTCTCTACTCAGTGACTAGACACGTCTACTCCCAGGCTAGTAGGTGTGGTTGTGTACACAGGCCCAGGCCCCACCCAGCACTCCCTCCCTGCCACCTCAGGCATGGCTTGGCTCTGGGCCCCTCCTGTGGCTCCCAGGCCCCACCCAGACACTGCCTGGGCCTGCCCTGAGGATCACATCACTAGCTGCAAATGTTTGGGCTGTGGCTGTCACACAGCTTGGAAACTCTGAGGTAGCCTTTGAAAGGCAACTTGGTAAACATGGCTGTTGCTTCTTACAGGTTGGCTAGAGCTCAGTCACAGGAAAAAGGAATCCCACATGCAGCCCTTCCACTTACGCCATCTCTACATGATTAACTGTCACAAGTTCAGCACAGGACAAGAAGACGGTAGCTGCCATTCACTGGGGTGCACTGTGTCTAAATCCCTCTTCAACCGCCCTGTGATGTGTTCCCCTTGAATCATTACCACAGTCCTAGGAAGCAGGTACGAGTTCCATGTGCTAGAGGGGGAAACATACCCATGCACCTAGATGATTTGCTCAAATGACAGGTCCTGTGAGAGCAGAGCCACTGTCTGCCAGCTCTCATAGGCTGGGGGCTGCTGCCTCCCACTGGGGCCGAGGATAGGCTAGTTGCCAAGGAGAAGGAGGACTCTCCCCAAGAGGCTCATTTTGGTGATTTGCCTACTCGTCTAAGAATGTTCCTCAGCATGCACGGCTCTCCCTATGCCACCCTTAATTAGCTCCAACCTATCTTGCTCCGTGAAGTCGCTGCCTCTGGGAGCATCACCCAGTTCCAGGAAGGCTCCCAAATAGCTCTTTGCCCTCATGAAAACAGTTTCATGGTGACTTCAGATCCAAGGAAACCTCGCAGAATGGCGCCGTGGTGTGAAATGTCAAGGTCCCGACCCCTGACTCCAGTGCTCTTTGCTCTGCACGCAGAGTCTTCAGCCTGGTCCTTCTTGTGGCATGGGCTGGGGTGGGGAGGGATGGCCCCGGGCTGGCAAGCAAAGGGGAGGGGGTAACTGTGCCCTAGGAAGGCAGCTACTGGGAAAACAGGAGAGCCATTGAGCAACAGCGCTGTGAGATGCCACCAAAGGAAGAAGGCTGCAGCTGCCTCTGCATCACAGGGTGATGGAGGACCCATTCCAGGCCTTTGGAAGTTTGGGTTCCCCTGCGTTTTTTAGGGTTGGTGCATACTCATGCTTGTGTGCATTGAGAGGCTTCCATCCAGGGACATCCATGGGAGTTTCTGGAGCCAGTGATTCTGGAACCGGAAGAGCCTGGCCAAAGTCTGGCAGTAGAGGTGACTGAGATGGGTAGAGGGTCCTTGGATGAAATGCCAGCCTCTGTAGGGACTTCTGGGTTCAACCATTCCATCCATGTATCATTTATTAAGCTTCATGTCACCATGTGCCTCTGGCATGAAACAGCACCCCCTTATCTACCCACTGTGTGCCCACATTCCTCCTTCATTGAGTGTTGAATCCACAGAACTTGAGAGATTAAGTACACTAGATAGGGTCTTCATAGAGGAATTCACTGTACTGTGTCTTTCCCATCACTTAGGCGGGCTCTGGGAGGGATCGCTCCAGAAAAACGATGGCAGAAACTTGCCTAGGATCTGGGGGGGGCAGGGGGGGGTAGGGAGAGAACAGGCCTCAGCAAACCCAGATCCTAGTCCAGCTGAGTACTGTGGGTCCCCAGATCCTACTCTCCGTGCCATCCATGTCTCAAAGTTTAGAGTGACGCTTTCTAGACACTGAACTGAGTACATGGTACAGGCTTTTCCCATGAGCATAAATGGGCCTGCACACTAGAGGTGAAAGCACAGAGCAGTGGTTCTTACCCTTCCTAGTGCTGTGACCCTTTAACACACAGTTCCTCATGCTGCTGTGACCCCCAGTCATCAAATTATTTTTGTTGCTACTTCATACCTACAATCCTGCTGCTGTTATGAATCATAATGTAAATATTTCTGGAACTAGAGGTTTACCAAAGGGGTTGTGACCCACAGGTTGAGAACCGCTGGCATAGAGGCAAGCACGGGATTTAGTTTGAGTAAAGGGCAGGAAGTCTGTTTAGCCTGGAACCCAGAGTGCTGGGAAAGGCTGTTCGGAAAAAAGAGGTTTTCCACTGGGTCATGCTGTGTCGTCGTCGTAGGAGCTGGCTATGCGGAAGGGGGCCAGAGGAGGCCTTGGCATAGCACTTGTGTACGGCTGAAGCGTGCGTGCAAAGGGTCAGAGCATGTGGGAGTGTAGAGATGAAGCTTGTGCTCCGAGCTCATTATCATTCACATTAGCATCCAGCAGAGGAGGGAGAGGCCTGTACAAGCTTGCAGTTGGAAAGGGAGTGTCCTGCTGCAGTTGAAAATGGCCAAGAAGTGGGGAGGAAAGAAGCAGGTGGAGTTTGGGCCTGGGTGGGGCTCACAGACTAACAAAGGATATCTGAGATGATGAGCACCCAGCTGTACTCCCCGTCCCACCGGACTGGTGGGAAATGCAGGGCGCTGGTAAGAAGGGTATAGTACAATGTGTTCTTCTGTGAGGGCCTGGCTCAGGGTGCTTAGATGGTCTGCCAAACACAATATGACTGTAGTTTAAGTGATATGACTGTAGTTTAAATGAGATAAGGTACATCAGGTCACAGAGGGTTAAGTGGCAGAGGTTAGAATGTGGTGTAAACGAAGCTGCCCAGCCCTAGAGCTGGTTAGAGATGCGTGGCCCAGCATATCACATTTGAGAGAACACCTACGTGGTCCCAGAACATAAACCCACTTGGGGCCCAGGAACGGCATCTGCAGCATCAGTGGGGCACTTTTTGGCCTCTGCTCAGCGTGTCCTTCAGCATCCTCCCATCCCAGGCTTCCTGGGGTCTAGCCCCTCTGGGTCTCCTCATCATAGCAGGCATCACTATGGGTTTTTCCACTGTTTGCTCTGCCCAACAAGGCAGTACACACAGCTTGTGGGTTTGTGTTCTGCTTGGGCATCTTCCTGTCACCTCTGACCACTGAGAGTGGAGAGCTGCCACACAATGAAGTCTCTCATCTGCTCCTCAGATGCCGCTTTCCTCCAGAGGCAAAGTCAGTTCCCAGGGCTGCACATGGCAGCTCTCCCTCTTTCCGGCTTCATCTTGCCATGTTAAGTTTCTAAGTCAATTTGCTTTCAAAACGTTGCTTTCATTCTTTTCAAACTCTGCCTTTTCCAGACCATTCTGTTCTCTCTTTTCTTGGCTTCTTATCTCCTCACTTCTTTAAATGTATTAAAATTTGTTTATTGGAGAAAGCATAATTCTGTAACCAGCATGCCTACCTATATGCAGGAAAAAATCTGAACACTATAGTAGTGTATGACTGGCACTAGATTTTAACCTCTTGGCCTCTTGGATTTTGTTTCTTGACTCTCCTTGTGTAGATGCGGAGGAATCTCCCCTCCTGGATCCTCCCTCTTCTGCAGGAAGGTTTTCCCAGAGGGCCCTAGTACTCTAGGTGGGCAAGGTGTCTCCAGAAAGAGTTTTGCTGAAACTGTCAAACTCTATCAGCTGCAATGAGCTAGCTGTAATGTTCCTTGTTCACTGCAGACTCAGAGCAGTGATTTCGCACAGAGTCCACAGCAGGAGGCCCTTTGAGCTATGCCCTGGGCAGGGGATGTTGTTTTTGGTTGTGTTTTAGGAAGTTAGGTTTGGGATAAGGTTAACTTTCCCTAGCTTTGGCTTGTAGGGGTGCAGATTCCAACTCTAAAGTCTCGCAGGAAGCATTTTATCCCTTTAGGCAGAAGCCCTGTCCTTGTCTATTTTTATTTTCTGAGGCAGGGTCTCTCTACATAGCCCTGACTGTCCTGGAACTCACTATGTAGACCATGCTGGCCTGGAACTCACAAAGGTCCGCCTGCCTATGCTTCCTGAGTGCTGGGATTAAAGGTGTGCACCACCATACCTGGCTTGTCTTAATTCTTTAAACAATCATTCAATAATTTGGCTTCAAGTTTCTTTCATTATAATATTTCTTACAAATTTTCTGACACTTGGAAAACTGATATCTTGCTTTCAGCTAAATTTTGCGTTGGTGAGTTGCGCTCAGCATCAAGCCTTTGGCTAAGTGGATAAGCGTGAGCCTATGTGAGTGGTTGGTAGGCAAACATCTCTGGTGGGTCCCCCAACTCCTCGATATTGTCTTCAGTAGCCCAGAACAGGCACAGAAAAGGCAAACAATTGCCTCCATCCACCTGGATCTGGAGTTTTAATCTGAAAGAGGACCCAAGAAAAGGGTGTGGCACAGGAGAGAAAATGCAGTTGTCGTTGAGGGTTAAAATAAATGAATAAAATAACAATAAACTAATAAAAATGAAATAAACTGATAAATAAAATATGGGATGGAAGTATGTCTCTAAAGATTGTACAAATTGGAAGGTTCCATGGAGCTGATAAGAGCCCAATCTGAGCTCTGTGTTTAGCAGATGGCCATGTTCAAGACCTGACTGAGGGTCTTGTGGGGAGAAGATAACATAAGGAATAGTTCAAGACCACCACACGGGATGGGTTATCACAGGCGTTGTGGTACCATGGATACCATCCGGCTTTGGGATGCAGGGTGTGAGCCAAGTGCCCAGGTCTCCCGAAACAGAAAGAGATGAAAGATACTGGGAGGAAGGGGGGCGGGGGGGGGGGAGGCCTCTTTGATGGACACTCGATTGTGTAGGGTCCAGAGCTCCAATCTGTCAGCCCCATAGAGAGGATGGAGCTGACTGACTGGCTCAGGGCTGGTGGCTCCCTGCTGTGACTCTGCTGTTCAGAGTAGGAAGTGTGTGTTTGGTTGGGGGCTGTGTGGACGCAGCGTGATGCACAGCACTGCTCCAGGCATCTCCAGACTCTCAACTCTTTAAAGAAACATCTCTAGAAAGGAGAAAGTAGTTCCAACTATTAGAAATGTAGTACAAAACCAGCTAAAAGATGGAACATACGTCTGCATTGTAGTCCCTCCCTGGAATTTGGAGAGCGACTTAGTGGACAAATGTAAGCTCTGAGCGCCACCTTCTGGAATAGTGTAGCATTAACACTGGCTCCCTCACCCTCACTCCTCAGGTCTCAGAAAGAGGCCTGGGCACAGAAGGAAGGTGGGAGGTGCTTACGCAGGATGGCTCTAGGCAGGAGTGTGGGGTAGACAAGTTATTCTCAGTCCCCTCTGTCCCCAGGGCACAGCTTCCACAGATTTAGCCTTTCTGAGGTGCTCAACCCACCCCCAGACAACAGCGAACAGGGAAGAAAGTTGAGGAGTTTTAGTCACAAGCAGAAATTTCATCTCTGAGTTTGAGAGGTTAATTCCAGGTCCCTGAGCTGAGCCTTCTAGCCTTGATATCTTTGTCATCCCCAAACTGTCACAGGGTCACTACTCCCTCATCTGACCAAGGGACAATATGCCTCCTTTTACAACCTTGCGGCCTGGCCTGACCTGCTGGGCCCCAAGCCACTGTGACGGCATGTGTTTGTCATGTGACAGAAAGCTGATGGGCACAGCTTGGTCTGAGGTGTCTGGCTTCCAGAGAAAGCTCTGCCGTCACGGTACTGGTCTGAGGTACTTGGTCAAGGCAGCTCACAAAGCCAGTGCAGCAATGACACCACAGACCCACGTTTCCTTTTCTTGTTTTAATTGAGATTTTTTCATACAGTCTATTTTTTATCATGTTTTCCCCTCCTCCAGTTCTTAGCAGATCCTCCCCACTTCCTTACCCAATCAACTTCATGTTTCTGTTCCCCTCTGTTTCCTTAAACAGACAAAACAAAAACCCCAAACACACACACACACACACACACACACACACACACCAGAAAAAAAAAAACAAACAAGCAAAAGACCAATAAGATAAAAAATATGTCAAACAAAGCAAAGTGGCACCATATATATACCAAGTACAAAAATACTATTGAATATGTTTTTCGTTTGCCAAGTACTCCTGGGCATGTGGCCTGCCCCAAAGTGTGTTAATACACATTGTGAGACTTCACCGAAGAAAAGTGATTTTTCCTTTGCCAGTGGGCATCAATTTCAGATACCATCTTAGAGATGGGAGCCCGTGTCCCCTTCTCCCTTCCAGCGCTGGGACCCTGTCTGCCGGGAACTTGTGCAGGCCTTCTTCACTCTGCCGCAGTCTCTGAGGTGAGTTCGTGCCCAGCCCCTGTTTCTTGAACAGAATGGAACGGGTGGAACTCTCCCAGGCTCCCCCACTGCCTGCTCCAAGCCCTACTCATGTAGGCCCAGGTTGTAGGGTGGAGGCGGCAGGCAGGTGTGGGGCTCTGACAGGACAGGCTATGCTTGTGTGGGTGCGTGCTGATGGGCTCTTCTCTGCCCACACAGCCCTCAGCTTCCTGGGGATCTCAAGAAAGGTGGGTGCGAGAGAACAGGAATGAAGTTTGTGGGGCAGCAGGGCTCACTCTGGGGAGACCTGGGGGCAGGTTCCTCACCACGTTGAAGACCACTTGGGGGTACCTGCTCAGTCTGTGTCCACATCCTTAAAACAACCCCCATTCCCACAGGCGTTCTCCAGCTTGACAAGGGCGATATACACCTGTGAGCTGGGGGCACATTCTGTGACCTGTGGCATTTTAGCAAGCTTTCTGTTTTACCTAAGAGATTCAAGATAGAAATAGAGTCCTTCGTAATTTGAGATACTTCTCATCTGGGGACCCTCCTCCTCCAGTGTTGGGCAAAAGTCTTATGGCAGAAGTCACCAGCCAGCTGTCATGGCTGCCCTTATGTCACCCAGTGTCCAGCCTGCATGGATACTTCAGTTCAGTTTCAGCCTGGTGGGGCTGGGTCTCTGGGCCTGGTCACTACTTAGCTACCTATGGTATTGTTAAAATGCAGATGAGCTCTCTGCAATCCTTAAATTCTGCCTCCCTTCTCTCCCTGTACCATGCCACTATTCAGAGACACTGCCACCTTTTAGAAGCTTCAGCTCTGGAAGATGTGGGGAGGTCGCCCCAGGCCCGTTGGTTTCCATTGGGTCTGATCATTCTGGTAGCTATACTAACCTACCATAAATGGTGTGGCTTACAAACAATAGGAATTTACTACTCACAGCTTGGGAGGGTGAAGACTAGGGCTGAGGCAGACTAGTGTCTGGTGACTCAGTTCTGTAGCTCTTGGTAGGGCCTCTGGCTGTGTTCTCATATGACAGATGGACCCTTAGGCCGTGAGTTCCATTGACGGGGCTCTGCTCTCGGGACCCAGTACCCCTTTATGGCCTCATGCCACACTGTAATTTAGGGGGACAGGACACATTCAGAGCTCATTGTGAGCTGGCTGAACTTACTGTTCCCTCTCTCCTCCCCAGCGCAGACGCAGGACTTCTCCCTCTCTGTAATCTTATGGGCCAGTCCTGTTAGTGTTATTGCTGTCTTCGTTACATACCCTATGCGGATCCACACTTGTGCTTCTCTGGAGAATCCTAACCAATAAACATGGCAAACACCTCACTACTTGTCTGCTTGGAAGGTGAAGTAGAGAACGGAATGAAGGGGTGGGAAAAAGAAAAAGGGAGGGGAAGGAGGGGAGGAGGCACAGGAGGAGGGAGAGGGAGAGGGAGGGGGAAGGCAGGGGGAGGGGAAGGGGGTTTTTAATAGATACCGTATGAGTTCCCACGCAGACCTCCCCATTCTGGGCCGATCATGGTGCCGCGATGAAGGGATGGAGCCACAGCACCGAGACCTCGGCTTTGTGTGAACACGAGCTCCCGTTGAGTGTGAAGGCATACGTGTGCAGTGTGCTTGTAGAGAGACCCTATGCTGTCACTGCTAGGGGGGGGAGGGACACTCCGGGCTTCAGGGAGCCCAGACAGGAGTCCGGGATGAGAGATTATACAGAGCAATGAGGAGGTCCTGAGCAATACAGCCCGGGGAGAATCCTCTACCCTTGGGGACCAGGGTAAAGTCCCCAGGATGCACTTGCAGGTAGCTTCTCTGCACTGACTCTTGGTCCTTCCACTTGAAGACTATAACAAGACCTCAGGAAAGCACTCATAAATGCTCAGAGCAGAGGATCATTTCCTCCGGTGAGAGGGAGGCAATAGCCAACCTCACAAAACACTGCTGAGGATACCACGGCTCACTGGCGGTGCCTCAGACATCCAGGCAGACTAAGGACACAGCCAGGTGGACAGACACCCCTAGGTTCTGCTATGACGTCCCCTAGCTTCCAGGCTGAGGGTCAAGCATTGCGAAAGGGCGTCCTATAAACCAAGGCCACATCTGCACTCTGGAGGCTCTAGCTGTACCACTTTGACAAAAAGTGGCGACCTCTGACTGCTAAGGGTGGGGCCCCACAGGGTAGTGACAGAACCCTGGGCTACAGGCCTGGCCACTGAGGCCCAACCCAGCCTGCTGCGCTCCCACTGGACCTGTCACGGTCTTGATACAGCACAGGTCTTTGGCAATGGGAGAGGGTCATGGGTACCTGAGTTCACACCTTGTCACCAGCAGCCTCTATTCCAATGTGCCCTTCCTCTTCCCGTAGGGGACGGTTGATTGACGGTAGAAAACAGCTGCCAGCTGCCAGAAACAGGAGAGGACTGGAAGAGGGGGGAGGCTCAGGTCCCATCTAGGTACAAGATGGGACTCAGGTACACAGCCCAAGCTGTGACAGTCAAGGACAGTACAAGACAGAAAAGCTGGGGTAGAGAGAAGAAACAGAAACCCCTTGAGTGAGTACTTTGGAGGTCAAGCTCATACAACACAGAAAACACCCACAAAAATCCCTGCCCACAACATAAGGCATTCCAGGACAGCTTTAGTTTTGGAAACAAGGAGGATGGTACAACCATCATTATCTACTGACTCAATCAATACCAGTTACAAGCCAAAGTGTGACACATTTCCTCCTGTATTTATGTTAGAGAAATTCAACTACAATGCCTGAGTATAACCTTCAGGGAAATGTGGAGTGTAGAAGGCTGCCATTTAATTAACTATCAAGATTCGGGACAACTGGGTAACCTGTGTCATGGCCTCCGTGGGGAGTGTCCAGAGGACCCTGGGACTCCTTGTTGCATCATCACGCTGGTGTACCTGTTCTCTGCAGGATCACATAGACATGGTGCACGTGTTGGGTGGCTTAACACTGTAATACTCAGCTCTGTTGAAGCCTGACTCAAAGGACACACAGGTGAGGTTTGCCTGATCCAGCACAGTTTGGAGGCTCCCTTGGATGTGTGTGTGTGTGGCGGGGGGTACATAGCATATCTAGAGAGAGCAGTCTTGCTTCCAGAAGGGGATTTATTTCTTCCCAGGACACATTCAAAATTCAAGGATGTAGGAAATGGAAACCGGGAACATGCAATCCAGATGAAAAGTTCAAGTACTTCTCTTTGCAAAAGCTTAGAGAAATAGAACCCAGGAGGGCATTTAAGGTTTGGGAGGGGCAATTTCACAGAGACCTTCGAGGATGATCCCATCCGTCCCAGCCTTTGCAGAGAGATGAAGACAGACTTGTAGCAAGTGGGACCAGAGGGCTTTGCCTGGTACCTGCAGCATAATCTCACCTCAGATGGTGAGCATCTCTCTAGATATGGAGCGTGCTGATTAGCAGCAAATCAGAGTTTTCTCACTACAATCTAAGACCTGGTCCACGTGTCCAATGCAATAAACAAAAGCCTCTTAAATTTAGAAATTTTGTCCTTTAGAGGATGGGCGACGAGGGTGGGTGTGACAAAGGGTTTCTACAGATTGGCGGGTGTGGGGAGTGAGCAGAGGTAGCATCCTGGAGGGAGACCCGGTACACCCGGTTGGGCATGAGGACTGTGGATAGTTGATAGCGTAGTACTTCTGATTTGGTAGGCACATCTTTGAGCACAGAGTCTGTGTAACAGGGATACATTCTCTGCTGTTTCCCAGGCAGATCTTTGAGTTGCAGGATGCCTGTGGGATGCTGAAACACTCCCCGTTGGGTTGAAGGACAAGCCTTGAGGTGCACGGTGCTTGTGTGAGATGGAAACAGTTTCTATTGGGACTGAGGCAAATCTTTGGGCTGCAGGAGGCTGGTGAGCAGCTGGGATTCACAACAGTCAAGTTGGCGCATCGCCCCTGGAGGAAGGAGAAAAACACAAGTTCACAGAGATGTCATTGGACTTGGGCCAGAAGGCTGAAGTTGTCTGACTTAAGGTGGTAGAGTCAGGACACATCAGGACTCAACCGCAGTGCTGGCCTTGTGGATGCTCCTTTGAATCAGATCAAATCATGATCAGCAAGGAGTCACTTGTGTCAAGTCCTAATATAAACCAAGATTCAAACATGGAAAGCTGATTATTTATGAAGGAGGAAATATCACTCATATTGAAAAACTACCATAAAACACAGCTAGGACCACACTGCCCAAAGATCACCACAAAGTTTACACATCAATGGCTGTGCATACACAGTAACTCCATAGCAACTCATAGCCCAGATGCCTAAAGATATATTGCCTTTTAAATCCCTTACAAAAATGCGTCTACAAGGACATCCACTCATTGATGATCAAAGGTGTGGGCTGGTGCCATTGACACATTTGTTCTAGATCCTTTAATATTCTTTTATGATTCCTTGTGGCTGAAGGTTATTGTCTCAAAGTCACTTGTGTGAACCTTCTAATTTTTGCCTTTAAAGTTTCCCTTTATTCTTTTAATGTGCACATAGCCTGCTCTGGAATGTGAGATCCTCATTGCAATGCCCCAGTATTCCCAAGTGAATCATTATTTTTAGAGAGTTTCTCTGATTGTTGATTAGGTTGGTATCAGAAAAGTCCCTTTTACCTTAGCTGTTTTAAACAAGTTGCCTTAAAGAACCTGGCATCTGCCTCAGGCCTGTGAATGGCTTTCTACAAACCATTTCCAGTATTATCACAAGTATCTTTCTGGTTTCTGTGAAGTATGTCTGCAAGGACCTCAAAGGACCTCATGATTGTTTCTGGTGAATTCACCCTTGGCTTTACAGGTCTAATTATTTTGCTTCCTCTGCATAGTTAAGATGCTGTGGAAATTCTTATTTCCATTTTGGTTTGTTTACATGTGCCTGTAAATAATTGGGCTCTTTCATATCTTGCTTATTTATGAATGTCAAGAACAAAAAAGAACATTCTAAATGTCGGGCATTAAGCAGTCACTTTAAGTCCCATGAGATATGAATATTCATAAACACTTTGCATATATCACACTTTATACTATAAGATGTCCTGTCCAAATGTTTCCATTGATCACCCTGACGCCATGATACCTGGGTCAGAGCCTGGATACAGAAGGGTCAGTTCACAACCTGGCTATACCACTCAACAACCTCGCCATGCTGAGCCCCAAACTAAATGCCAGTGCCTCAGTTTCCACAGCTGTAAAGACAGCAGGACAGAGAAGGAGGCACACATACAACAAAACATCTGGAGCTGGACTGGAGGGTGCTGTGCTGGCTGGCTCCTGACCATGACTGTTGAAAGGTTTCTTGACTTTGAGGGTCTTTACTTTCCTTCCAACAGCAGAGTTGTTGGTTTGGTTAATCATTCACTTATGGGAAGTCCTTAGACCATGTCTGTCTAAAAGGAAGTTAGGGTTTCTCCGAGGCAGTTGTGAGAATGAAATGAGGCCCAGGCTCCAAGCAGCTCCTCAGGGGGTGGGGCGAGCATAGAAAGATGAGTGGGCTTGGGGACATCCTGTCATTGTTGTAGACACTCTGTTCAGGAGGACAGGGTCAGGGTTCCCACACGGAGCCTGTTTCCCATCAGCTTAACAGGCCCAGAGATAAAGCACGGACTGAAGAGAGCTCAGACTTCAGTGGGTTTGGCTCAAGGATCACAAACTGGCCTGGATTTTGTATGTATTTATGAAGGAGACGGTGCCAACTAGACAAATTGCTTCGAGAAGTCCAAGGCCATGGTGCAGACATTCATTTTGTGAAGATTCAAAGCAAACAAAACCACTTACTTCTGCTACAAAAATGCCCAGGTTTGCGGTAAAGTGAAACTTCTAAATAATCTCATGGGTTATGATTAGTTGAGGCACAAAAGCATATGAACTGACGGGAACAAACAGGCTATTAGATGAGGTTCTAGGAAGCCGTCCCTCCCAAGTTCAAGATCAGGGCTCCTCTGCACAGGTTTATTAACTTCTGAGACCCTCTTTGAGTCCTCCTGCCTGCAAGCCATAACCACCCAGGATCAGGAGCTTAGAAACAGCCTTTCCACGGGGTAGCACGGGAGGGAAGGAGAGGCCC
>CABHPQ010174896.1:0-12149 GCA_902168405.1 Peromyscus aztecus | reverse complement strand
GCCCTGGAGATGCAGTTGGCTAAGTGTTGCACACATCAATCCTCAGGGCAAAGATGCTGAAATTCTAGCATAGGACTCCCTGTAGTGAAGAGGTAGGGAGAGAAACTTTACTCCCCAAAGTATAAAGAGTCAGCCTCTGCAGTGATGGTGCATAGCAATGATAGGCCGTAAGAGGCCCTCATGTCACATGGCCATAATGGCCATGAACTCAGGAACCGGGGAGGTATGCAGACACAGGTTTGAACCCTCGAACACATCATCTTTTCCATTCTGCCCTCAGCAGTGCCTGGGCACTAAGTATTCCTGAATACCACCAGGGTCACTGACAGAGGCATGCAGAAGGGAAATGGAGCCCACATACAGGCAGACAGGTGCTCTACAGCAAGGGCACACCCCAGATTCTCCACAAGCTGGTAAACACCAACCACCAACCGTTGAACTCCCCACTAAGGCTTCTGGCGAGGGGCACTTCCTCTGATAAACAGCGACTACCAGACCATCCCTAAGGCCTCCAACAAGGGACACTTACTCTCCAGGATGCAGTATCTTTGGTCCAGGACAGGATATAGTGTTCTCATTCTTGTCAATGGGGGCTTCATCTAAAAGAAAGTGACACAGGATTATCAGTTGGGGTGTTCGTCCTCCACTGTCACCCTCTGAGAGCTGCCACTGGTTCATGATGGCCTACTCCCCCTGTTCAAGGACACCTGCTGAGTCCCAACTCTGCCCACCTCGGAGCAGCACTCTGGGACCCAGCAGGTACACACAGCAAGGGCTCCTGTACCCCAGGGCTCTTCGTTGGGGATTGAGGGGAAGAGAGAGAAAAAAAAAAAACCAACAAAGACACAGAGGACAAGGCAAAAGACAGAGTGCAGTGTGCTGTGACATGGGTAAGCAGACAGGGAGGGGTGGGAAAGGACAGATGCTCAGTGACTATGATGTGTCCCTTCTTTTAGAGACAGGAATTCTGGTTTAAAGAAATCAGTATTTACACATGAAATGATGCCTTGCCTGGAATTTAATTACTCAGCGGTGAGGTGAGTGTCAGGGAGCTACACTGTGTGGGTTGTGAACTACTAACCACAGGCCATGGGTGCCTCAAGATGCTGTTCAATTCCTGGTACGTCTGTGTTTGGTGAACCATGTCCATTGACATCAGTTCTGTGTGAGCTGCTGATGTCTGAGCTAGGAGCAGCCAGGAGACGATCTTAGGGCTGGGGGCTCTGGCCTAAGTGAGAGGCAAATGGAGCTGGTGAGCTGCTAAAAGGAGTGAGTCTGGAAGTGTGGGCTCTGGGAAGAAGTTTGGGCGTTACTGCTAGTGTGATGTATCTGTCAGGGGCTGTGGAGGCTGCAGATAAAGGCAACGTGGAATGCTGGTGGACTGCGTTCAGGAATAGGATAAGAGGGTCAAGAATGGTGACCAGGTTTAGACCCAGGAAGTGGGTGGGTGGAGAGTTGTGCTGTTTACAGAGCTGGAGAAGGCTCGTAAGGGAATAGAGATTTTTCTTTTCCTCCTTTGGGAGCCTGAGGAGAATTCTGTAGCTGTGACAGAAGCTGCTAATCCTAACACATTCTCTTCCCAGTCCACTGAGCTGGGGGCAAAAAGTCAAGAACCGCGCTGTATCCCCATTGGCTAGGCTTCCAATACCACAATCTTTGGTTTCCCCTCTGTGTGCTCTGATGCATGGCTGTCCAGAAAGAGTTTCTGGCCATCTTCCAGGCTCAGTCTGGAGGCTGCTGCTCTGTCCCACCTGCAGACACCAGGTTCTGGTATTCGACCCTCAGGAAGGCTAAACCATGCTGGAGTGAGGACAGGCCAGTGTTTGCCAGCCTTCAGATGCCTTTTGGAGCCGGGGGTTTATTCTTCCCCCCATGTTTGTATGAAGGGCGGTGTGGCTAGGCATGCCTCTAGGTCCTTTTTCCATTGGTCCATGCTGCCTTTAGCTCCCCAGTGTCCATTGGACGTGGTCAGCAAGAGCAGAAAACATGGCTGGCATAGAGAAATGATTCTGTGTGGTAATGTGTACTTCAGAGATACCAAGGGACTACTTACCAACGATTCTGGAGTCACTGAACGTGAATCTGCAAAGGACTTGGCTCAGAGCTTTTGCATTGTCAAATCCATGTCCGCTAATGTTTACTTGGTAGGAGTCTGCAAGAAGAACATTTAAATGTTGGAGTGGAAGAGTTGGGTGTCATGTTCTCTCTGGTCTCACCTTTCATGAAGAGCTACCCTGAAAAGGAATTCTCAGGGGCCCTTATGAAAGAGTATCAGTGTCTGAACCAACATCTGTGGGACTTTGTAGGGCAAATCCTCACCTGGTGCCACTGAATATCCATTCTAATATAGTTGGAGGGGCCTTGCACAGTTAGAAGTCCTACTGTGATCTCTGACCCAACTAGTCCAAAGTCCCAGCTCTGTTCCAAGCTAGACCAACTCAGCTTAAACCTTCCTGCTTGGAGACCTCATGAACTTCTTAATCCGCATGGGCACTGTAGCAGAGACAGGGTCTTCTCTGCACAGGGGTAGGGACCAGCTCCCTACTTGATGCCTGTGTACCATTGAGCATGAAGAATATCAGTTCTTTCATGTGTTTTATGGTGTGCTAATAGAGACCCCAAGAACAAGGGCTGGGGCATAGGGAAGAGATCTGGTCCCTGACCCACCCAAGAGAGTCCCTTGAAGGAGATGGCCCCTCTCAGATACAGGTCCCGAGGTCAACACATCCTTCTTCATCCTCATCCACCTTGTCCATCACTCTGGGGTTTAGCAAGGTCTTCCGAATGTCAGTGAACAGCTCCCTGACACTGACACCAAGTAAAAAGAACACAGAGAGGATGCCTGGGGGAGTGACTCCACAGGCAGGATTCCTCTACACTTTCCTCATTTGCCTTGGGGGCCAGGGTCCACTCATTTCTGTCTCCCATGTATTTCAGATGCCTCAGGTAGTTGATCAAGGACCCTCCTTCTCAAGGACCCTCTTCAGGCTCCATAGCACTCAGGTTGACACAGTGCCACCTCAAGCAAACAGCCAATTGTGTTTCACTCGTCGTCCTGGTCCCTGCCTTGGGTTTCCCTGGAAGTGACAGATATTCTTGTGTGGCGGCTTCCACAAGATGGCCAACAGTTTAACAGCTCAGTGGCTGAGCAGGTATCTGGAGGTACCTGCCGCCTGGTTCAGCTGCAGGGAGGAGAGAGTGGTAACTCATGATTTCACTTGGGGATTGTCACAGCTGCCCAGACAGCTGTGTGTTCCAGGACAGTCAGAGACAGCCAAGCAAGCTGCACTGCTGGGCTTTTTTTTTTTTTTTTTTAATTTTAAATCTCAGAAGCAGAAGAAACTCCACAGAGGTCTTCTCTTCCTTCATCCTTCAGCACAGCAGACTCCTCACTCTTCCACAACATGGGGAGTGCCAGGGGCAGTTCAGAGCCAAAGACTGGGATGGAAATACCAGGGCCAGCCTCTGTCCTTAATACCTATGAGCCTCTAGATGCTGCACCTGTCCCCACACCATCCATTGTCTCTGCATCTCCCAGCTTATTTCTGGGTACCGGAGCTCCCACATATGTGGCACTCCCCCTCAGATCGGTGCTGAGGGTGGCACAGCTCACAAGCAAGCATAGTCCTGTCTTCTCAAGCCTGGAGCTTGGGCTCTCATTGGGGAATATGGAGGTCAGGACCCAGCTGCCTGAGCTGGAAGGCATATGAAGAACTGAGCTGTCCACAGTGGTAAAAGGAGACTCAGGGCTCCTTGCATCTCTCTCTTCTGCAGGGTACAAATCACAGCTCCATGGGACCAAGTCTGCATGCCCGTACTGACAAAGAAAGGCATCCTTCCTCCGGAAGCAAACACACGTGTGTCCTTGGCACAGCGATGCAGGGACCTTGGGATGGACAGAGGTTATCCTCGTCAGTTCTAGGCCTGGAGGTCAGGTGTTGGGGTAAAGCAAGCATGGCTGTCTTGTGGATGTCTTTGCCGGGCATGGGTGTTTCCTCTTGCTTCCAGGAACAACGTAGATGCCCACTGTGCCCAGTGGTTTGTTTTCACCCATTGATATGATCACCTTGCCACTGGCCCCGTTTTGCAGAAGTGGAAACTCCACAGGAATTTCTACCCTAGCTGCTCCTGGTTTATCTAGCAAAGCCAAGGTGCTCTGAATGTATTGGTGGCTCCATCCCATTTTTTAGGGTTTCCTTGAGAGTTTTAAAAATACCTTCTTCCTAGCCTTATAACGACACCTTTTATTTTGAGATAAATAGGCAGTAACTTCACATATATCACAATGTCATTACAGCATGTACCTTCCAAATGTACATCATGCTATTCCCAAAGCATAGTCACTCCATGCATGCTCGTAACCCACATATACCCCACATATACACTATGCACATACTATATACACTATGTACTACACACATATAATGTATATTACACACTGCATATACAGGCATACTGCATATATAACCTTAAAACACAAGCACATAAACACCACGTGCCCTTTAGCAATATGACATACTTACTTACCCATATCACACAACACACACACACACACACACACACACACACACACACACACACTTCAAGTTCTTTAATACCACATAAATAATCACAAACGGACATATTCCATACCCTATACAAAGCAGCACACATGATTTATTTCACACTCACAGTTGTACACACGTAGGATTCTTATATAGCAGATAGCATAAATACATGCCATAAATCTCGTAAATACATACTAGATACCACATGCCACATTAAAACTCAGACATGCAGCACATATCATAAAAACACATAATGTGGTAATACATATTATATACCCTTCTACACCACAATACATCACAGCACAGAACACCCACCATGCATAGCACGTCATATATCATATCAGATGTTCTCCTCCCATGCCTATTTGAACCATTCCCTCCACAGCCCTCCCACAACCCACATCATATTACATATACCATGCACACACTGCTCACACACATCCATCAAAAACACACTTACCACACACAAGACTTCTCTACCAGACAGACCACAAACACCACCTATACCACACAGATACCATAAATAGTCACTTCCCCACATATTAAACCACACGTGTGCCCTCCTTCCCATAATATTCTCCCCAAACTCTCCAATGTAGCAGAGACAGGACATACATACATACATACATACATACATACATACCTACATACATACATACATACCTTACCACAAAAGTATTACATGAAGATGCTCTACCTACAAAACATACACAGCATACACAGAACATGTACTTTTTACAAACTACTCCAGCTCAGTTTTCTATACTTACATTACACAAAACATCACACTTACACATTCATCCATCATATATACCCACATGCATACCACGTATGTCATAAACACATAACATACACAATCCAAATTTCCTGCCCACCCACATTTCTACATAGAAACACGTGTGCACAGATCATACATCACCCTCACACAAGTGTACACATTCTAACTACTTTTCTCATTACTGCAACAAAGTGTCTCATTCCAGCAGCTTAAGAAAGAAGGGCTTGTGTTGAATCCCAGCGCCAGGGTACAGACCATCATGGAAGTTCAGCAGGGCACAGTTCATACTCATATTGGAGCCACTGGGTTGAAAGGGCTTGGGTAGCCCTGCTCTCCTGGCCCCGATTCCTTCAGCACACATAGCCTCTCTTTGGCCAGCTCCACAGCATGCCTGCAGCTTCCTTCAATGGATGCTCCATGGTCCCAGTATCTCCAGCATGCTGGGGTCTCTATTGCAGCACAGGCTTCACTTGGACAGCTTTAAGCAAAGGTCTCTTAGGGTCTCTCCTCTCTAGTGCTCTGAGCCCGCTACACATTGGGTTGCCCAAAGAGCTCTCACAAGACTCCATTACCCCTCAGTATTGCATCTTGTGTGTCTACAAAGCCAATACCACATGAGTGACACTGCCAATGACATCAAAGCTAGAGTGGCATTTATATGTCTTGGTTTCTGAATCTGAGAAAACACTTTCCTAGAACGGTACTTTTGAACCGGAAATCCCTTACGAGTTCAGGCTCTTTCTTTTCAAATAAATTTGCATTTTCACAGGATGGACCAGTTTAATAGGTAGGTCTTGCCCTCAGGGCACCTTTCCTAGTGTCCTTGTTCTGGGCAGGGGGTTTCTCTTTAAAGACATTGAGGATTTGAAATAGCTACAGGTGCTTTCTCAGTACCAGCCTTGTTCACAACCTTCAAATTCGCTCCTTTGCTCCAGTCAAATAGCACATTTTTTGTATCCTTTTTGCTCCCGCGGCTCTCTCTTGTTGTAGATCTGGTTAGCAGTGAACAATAACCATGACACTCTGAATGTTATTGTTTTGAGATTTCTTCTGTCAAATAAATAGCCCTTTAAGTTTGGATTCAGCCTCAGTGAAGTTCTCAGGACACGAGCACAATACAGTCAAATTTCTAGCTGGAATATGACGTCAGTGGCCTCCACCCAGGTACTGATAGTCTTTAAAGGTCTCCACTCTCTGTGTTTCTCTTGGCATGCTGGTCTTCCAAACTCCCGCTAGAGTGACCCACTAAGCTTTGCTTAGAGCATTCTTGGGCTTTTCTGTGTCGATGTTCCAAACTTTTGGACATTTTTCCTGCAAGCTATTTTCAAAGGCTTAAGAACCACACAGTCAGAATTTAGCAACAATATCACTCCTGATACCAGTTTTCTGTATTAGTTACTTTTCTGGTTGATGTGACAAAATGCGAGCCAAACAAAACTGAAAGGGTTTATTTCAGTCCACAGTTCAAGAGTACAGTCCATCGCATACAGAGGAAGTTCACGGTGGCAGGAGCGTGAGGCATTTGGGCATATTGCATGCACAGTCCTAAAGAATAGAGAGGTGAACGCCAGTGCTCAGCTCCCTTTCTTCTTTTTATTTATTCAGCTTGGGACCTCAGGCCATGGAATGGTGCTGCCTATACTTAGAGTGGTTTTTCCCACTTCAATGAACCCAGCCGAGAAACTCCCTCACAGTCATGCTAAGAAGTTTGTCTTCTAGGTAATTCTAGATCTTGCCAAGTGGATGATCAATATTATCACATGTACCACACATATCATGGAAGCACGATGCACAGGATGTACGCCCCATACAGACCACACTCAGAAACAATACCACAACCATATACACTCATGCAAATGTACACTGTGATGATATATTGTGTACCCCAACATATTGTGTACCCTAATAAACTTATCTGGGGGATCAAAGGACAGAGCCAGTCACTAAATTAGACATAGAGACCAGTCAATGGTGGCACACACACCCTTAATCCTATCACTCGGGAGGCAGAGATCTGTCTGAATCTCTGTGAGTTCAAGGCCACACTGGGAACAGAGCCAGGCGTGATGGCACACACCTTTAATCCCAGCACTTGAGATCTCATGTCTTTGCTTGGGAAGCACACACGCCTTTAATTCCAGGAAGTGACTTGGCTGTGTGGAGAACGGTATATAAGGCATGAGGAGACAGGAACTAAGAGCAGTTCAACTGAGGATTCATGGAAACAGGATTGGCTGAGGAGTTGGTGAGGTAAGGTTGGCTGTGGCTTGTTCTGTTTCTCTGATCTTTCAGCTTTCACCCCAATATCTGGCTCGGGTTTTTTTTTTTTTTTTTAAAGACTGTTTAGCAATTCATGTTACAGTAAACACTCTCTTGAGTTATACCATTTGCCCATGTCTGTGACCCTTTAGCTCTTACCTTTTACACACACCTTGGAAGGCTGCACGGATAGAACTTCAGTACAGGACTTGGAAATGAGCTGAGAGAGAGAGAGAGAGGGAAATGGGCAGGCTAGTAAATCTCGGAGAAGGCAGACCAGGTCCCCCAGTCTTCCACATCCCACTTACTCACCATGTCAACGATGTCCTGAAGAGCAGGGAACCCGTTGTCCACCCCAAAACTGTTATTTGGGCTGTCTGCAATCTCGATTATCTATGATAGGAGAAAAGTAACTGCTTTAACCTCAGAGCCAGGAACCAGAAGCGTGAGGCAACAGGTTCCCAGACTGTTGCCCTCAGGCCATGGTGACAGGAAGGTGTCAAACACTCACTGGCTTTCACTGAAAACCCAAAATTAAGGAGTGGGAAACTCTCCTGCCCACTCTACATAGGGGATTGGCTTACTCAACCCAGTGAACTACCCTTTTGCAGCGGCTAATTCTAGCCCCCAGGACCTTGGGTAGATGAGAATACCACCTTCTTGGCACTGTAAAGATGTCTTTACCATCTTGCTCTAATAGACTATAAGGGGCACTTGGTCACCTGGTCTAAAGTACCTGCTGTTTGTTATACTCATGCACACCCACGGTATAAACGGTTGCTCCCATTCTCCGAGCTTTGTTGGCCTAAAAGAAAGAAGATGCTGAAAATAAAGCCCCAGATGCCAGAGGCAAATGCTGACACTTGTGGACTGGCCTCACCTCTTCCAGGGTCTCCTTATATGAGTGTATCATCAATGGCCCGTCAGTCAGAGCAATAATCACACTGTTGACGCTGTTGCCTACAGAAGAAGCCAGAAGTGGGTGGGCTTGGCGGGAAGGACTCTGGGAAATGGTCTAGTGGATGAGGCTCAGACCCAGCACTGTCCACTGCATTAAAGTTGGTTGCTCTTCACTCCTGGGTCTCACAGAGTGACAAGAAGACTTATTCACTACCTATTCTATCGCTTAGGAACCAGAGGGGTCTGAGACCCTACTAGCAGGCCTGGCCTCTTATCCCCTGGCTATGGAACCTCTGCCCTAAGGGCAGTCTAGTTACTGTGCCACAAGCCCAGCCTCTCCCTGGGCTGGTGGAGAAGCAGGAGGGCCTTCCTTGATGAGGACGGCCAGTGAGTCAGGTGGAGCCTGGGGCCAGCTTCAGGCTCAACATTGGGAACATCTTACTGTGAACAGTAGGCCCAGTGAGCAATGAGCGTAGTAAAAAATGCCTTTTAGACATGTAAGAATAGCTTAGTCAGGAACCCCACTACACCCAGGGCTGTGCCTGAGAACCAGAACCTGGTGACATCACTCACTCAAGCTTAACTAGACACAGTCCTAGAACCCATGATGCCCACTGGACAGTATATAAGCAGAGACCAAGAGCAATGTTCTGCTCTATACATCTGGAGAGACACCACCTTGATGTGCCCAGTGCCTGGGGAGTTTCTTCCAGGATCCTGACCCTTCAATCAGAGACTTCTGTTAGAGACCATACCAGACCTTCAGCTAAGATACATCCATCACACAGGTGAGGAGTCTTAGGAAGAAAGTCTTAGGACTTAGTGAGGAATTTAGAGTGTGAGCCTTGTGTGAGGACCCTCAGCATAATAAAATATAAGTTTTGTTATACTAACTACTTTCTTGCTGGCCACAAGACTCCATGGCAGAAAGTCTTAGGCAGGGGACAGCATGGCCCCTCATCGAATTTCCCCACTGGATTCCGCAAGGCCTGTAGTCCAGAGGGACACAGGTCTTGGCTGGGCATGGTTAATTCCTGGGCTTAGGAAGCTGGCCAAACAAAGCAAGAGGTAGAAGAGAGTACTTAGCAGCCAGAGGGAAGCCAAGCCTTGGTTTCCAGCACAGGGTCCTCAGTCTGCTCAGGCCCTGTGTTTTCTTCTTTTTATTTCCCAGCACATCCGTAGGCCAAGGACCAGTGAGAGCAAAGCCTACAGATGACCCCATGCAGCTTCCGGTTCTCTCAGAAGCATCCTGAGTGGGGTGCTGTGCTCAGAGGGGTCAGCTGCGCAGAGAGGGGAGCAACAGCTTCAAGAGTCAGACTTGAAGAGATCCAGGATGTGCACACAGACTCTGTAGGGGGCTCAGCTCTGTGGGGTCTGCCCCACTGAAGGTGCAAGTGGCTTACCTCCCAAGGTGGCATTTCTGATCTGTTCATTCGCCTGCCAGCAAATGAAGAAAACAAAATGGTGATACAGTGAAATGACCTCAATGGCACTCTACACTGAGCCTGCACCCAGAGGTGGCTGCAGCTGGGTGTACCTTCATAAATCCTTTCTGCATGTATGAACGTCCTTCAGGCACCAATTTCTGGAGTCTGAAAAGGCCATCGTCGATTGTTTCTCTAAAAAAATAAAAAAGAAAAGCAACATGAAGGATATTGCCAGTGGCTAAACATCTCCATGCTGTCCTCCGGCCTTGTCCACTGAGCAGACCTCCTGGCTGAAGGAGGAGGGCACAGGACAAGAGGCTCTGTCTCTCCCTTCTGAGCTGAGCCTCTCTGATCTCATGAGCATTGAGGCAGGAGGGGACAGGGAATTCAGTGGGTCCCACAGGAAGGTCTGGATTTCTTTGAGTTCATCTATGTTTTTGGGCACCCAGGCCTTGGAGTTTCAGACAGAGACCTTGCCCGTTAAGTCCTTGGAGAACATTCTGGGATTTAAGCTAGGGATTCACAGGGGGTATATGCATTCTGAATGGGCAACCCAATGCCATGGTCACCCTCCTTCTGAATAGTCTATTATTTACTGTGTAGGGCTGAAGGGGAACATGTCACCTTGCTGAGTGACTGACTAGCTCCTGTTACAGAGCCCTGGCCTGATTCCCTTCCCTCCAGTCTGCTAAAGGCAGTGAGTGGCCAGTCTACTTAGATAAGAGCCCAACTGTAGACTCCACAAGCTCCCAACAGAGAAGTCCTGAACCTGGAAGGTGGGCCCTGAGGGCTGTCCATCAGACATCTGTGTTGGTCCCTGGACTAGGAACCTGTCAGGTACTGTCAGGTACTGTCAGGTACTGTTAAAACAGAACATACTGAGGCAGGCAGGGCTGGGTCTGAAGGTCATTCTAGGTCAAGAAAAGGGGTATGAGGTTCAGGATAATCTAATGGGACAAGGGTGAGGAGGCATAGCAAGATGATCCACAGCAGACTCTAAGGTGGCTTCCTATTGGGGAGCAGAGAGGCCGTACCAGGGGCTGAGCTCTGAGAGCCCCATGACTGGCCCAGATACATCCTACTGGAATATAAGATGATCCTGCTCAACATGCCTAATGGGGGCCAAACCAGGGATTCCCAGCCCCGGTCCTGCCCTCATCCCTCTGCTAGCACACGGCCCAATCCAGTTCTCTCCCATTTGGCCAGCCTAGCCCGACTCTCTGCCCATCCCCCAGCCTTCCCCCATCTCAGCACCTACCCCTCCATCTGGCCTTAGAATCTATCCTCTGCCTGACCTAGGCCACTCTCCTCTTCCTGTTTCTATCCTCCACCCAGCCCAGGACAACCGCTTTCCCACCCAGTCTCTACTTTTGCCTCCCCTATGCCCCGCTGCTTCTCTCTACCCCTTGCCAGAATCGCCCTCAGAAATTCTCTCCGCCACTCGAATTTAATCAGATTTCCCCAAAGCTAAGTCACTAGGGTATGCTACACCAGGCCTTTCCTGGACCCCTGGGAGCTGCCTCTTCCTTCCCCGCCTCCCAGATGGACCTCGGGTGCAGTGTCCAGACTCAGAGACTCTTGTCCCTTCCCTGAGGCTGGCTGCTCTCCCTAACTTTCTGCTCCTGCCTTTTCTCTAGGACTCAGGACAGAAATTTTTCACACCTCTGGACACCCCAATCCTAAATGTCCCCACACCTCTTTCTGGTTTTTTAACTTTGTATGGAGTCTCTGGAAGAGCATGTAAAGTTGAACTTCCTGTCTCATTAGTCAGAAGCCCCCAACTTCACACCTCTGGGATGCTGGGCACAGTTGGGCCACCTTGCTTTGCGGCTACCTGTTGCCCATACCTTCCTGTGTCACTCATTATAGGTGACTTAAGGCTTCCTTACTTATGATCACAGGGGACCTAGCTGCCCTCCCCACACATCAGTTCTTTCCTCAGGATTTCCCAGGTGTCTCTTCGCTTCACTTGCCCAAGCAAAGAGTGATTTGTTCACAGCAGGCCATACGCGGACCAGGATTCTGAGGGGACTAACACACATATCTCACCAGCTCCCTGTTACTATGGGTATTAAAGGTACTGACATATATACCTCACCAGCTCCCATATGTTATTAGAGACAGGGCGTAGATAAGATTCAGGAGTGGAGAACTTCTAGAAGTATCAGGCCTATGAGTTCTGCTTAAGTACAGGCCCAAGGGTACTAGCAGACTAGGGCTGGGGATCAATTTAGGTAT
>CABHPQ010174895.1:0-45644 GCA_902168405.1 Peromyscus aztecus | reverse complement strand
CTCAGATGGATAGGGACTGCATCTCACACCCCAGCACTGCTTGAATGATCCACACGGAGACCCATCTCTGTCAGGTTTGATTCCCAACCAGGATCATCATCTTTTGTGCCGTGGATGCCACTGGCTCCACACTCAGACTCCCTGTTGCGTGTGCAGATACCTGGCCCCACTGACTAGGTGGTTCAGCCCTGGAGTCTCAGCCTGACCCACCTATAACATGATCCCACAATAATCACACATCTGGGCCCTCTGTGATTTTTCTCTTGCTACTCAAAAATTTTCTTCATTTCTACAGTGGTAATCACAAGCTTCTAGAAGATTCCCATTGAATAGGTTAAGAAAAAACATGGAAGTTTAACGCAACTCGTATTTTATCAGAATTAACAAGCAATGTGGCAAGGCAGCTGTAATGCACAGCAGGATCCCAGAGAGAGGCTCAGAACACTACAGATCTGCAGCTGGCTCTGATACACTCTCCTTAAAGGGACAGAGCACTGACTTGAGGAGATAACCACTGTGTATGATGCAGTCAGTGTTTAGAACCCTTTCCTACTTTTTCACCAGTTAGCTTCTTTTCAAACGTTTGGAAACTGATGGACAGACCCCCATTTTGTTGTCAAAGAGCTTTGATATAAAATCCCCTTTCCTAAGCTCCGGCTGTTCACTGGTACTGCTCTTGGACAATTATAGCAAAGGCTGTGAGATTAAGGAACTGGAGAAAGCGTATTGTTTTCTGCTTAGCCGTGTCTCTTTCTAAAACAGTCCTCCAGTTCTGGGGTCTGAAAGGGGGTGGATAGCACATGGCCGCTCTCCAGCCTGCACAGTAACCTGCTCAGAGTGACTAAGGACCCAGTGACTTTTCCAGAAGAGAGTGGACTCGGGATGCCGTTCCTGCCCAGTGATTCCGACCTGGCACCATCCTGTCATGATGATAAATTGTATGTACAATTTATAGTTGGAGCAGATGGGAGATGGTAGGTTATTAAAATCTAAACCGGTTTTCTGAACAGAGAGAGAATTGTTTATCTCCCAATGAAACATAGATTTTTTTTTATGAAGGAAAGTTTGAATACACCAATTTTAGTAACTAGAGCAAGTATGCGAGCTAGAGACAACTGGACTCTAATACAAGCCACGATTCTAAACGGTATTAAAAAGATATTGTTCATCTGTTCCCCAAGTTCACCGAACGCTTGCTGGCCTCCAGCAATGCAAAGGTTTGCAAGAAAATAGATAATAAGTAACATTTCCTACCCATTGAACAATTTGTGGGTGATAAACACCTTATGGTGTGTGGCCTGAGCCCAAGCACTCTAGCAAGGGGTCTTAACATGCACTATACAAAACAAGGACAAGTTTTAGATTTTTAAGAACTAATCACAATTAAATGATAAATGCACAGGTCTTCTAATCTAGATTTCATAAAATTAAGCTCACCAGTAGGGGAAAGCTAATGGAAAATGTGAAGTCTAATACTTATTGGCCCTTGGGTTTTATTCAAGATACAACAAAACCCAGATCAAGAAGTTTCAGATACAATTTTAATGATTTATTCCTTCATCCCTAACTCAGACATTAGAGGTTGAGCTGCAAATGGCAGTATGGAAACTTCTAGAAAATGACTACTAATGTTGTTGACTGCAAAGGTCATCCTGGTTCTAAAGCTCCTCCCAGACAATCAGCCTCCCTGGGTAACGATGAGTGGCGTGACTCAGGCCCCTCATCTTCACAGGCTCCAGGGAAGCTGCATTAAGAAATTAACAAATTTCCCCTCATGCTCTGGGCACTTGTCATCCACGGCCATTTGCCTACATAGCACTCCCGATTGCTCCACTTACCAACGAATAAGCCTGTGGCTCAGGCAAGGGTCTGTGCCCGATGTCACACTGATATCAAGTAGCAGGACTGAGCCCAGAACTCCTGTTTCACTGAGTCCCAAGTGTCCTTCTCATTTCATTGTGCCTCAGTGTTTTCCAGAAGACCTCGGCTCTCCACCCAGGCCAGAACACAGCCCAGACCTCTGAAGGCTTTCAGAAGAACGTGATGGTTCTGCTTCATGATGATATAGATTTTTCTTCAGTGAGTAACAGTGCAAGTATTTCATTTCCAGAAACTTTTAACAGTATTCCCTGTGGATCAGCACTTGCCAAAACTTACAAAGAAATGCTTGAAGGAACCATTTAAGGTCAGTTGATTTATAAAAACTTGTAGATTTTCTAAATCATATTTCTAAAAATCATATCAAAGGCCCAAGCAACCAAATTATATTGTCTTCACTCTCTTGTGGAAAATTGATCATACGCAGTGAAATTTAAAGTAATGTCTAGGAATCTGAGGAGATGGTGTACAGAGAATTCATTAGAATTATTCATTTATTAAACATCCTCAGACCTTCCCTGCCTCTAAACCGCTGAGCCATCTTTCCAGCCTTCCTGAGCCCTGCATTTTAAACCTAGTATTGAGTCACAGCAGCTTGGTGTCTACCCTCGGTATTTACAGTTGTGGGGCTGACAGGATGGTATGGGTTAAGGGTCCACACTGCTCTTTCAGGGGACCTGAGTTTATTTCACAGTACCAACGTGGGGGGGGGGACCATAATGGCCTGTGACTCCAGCTCAAGACGGATCTGACACATCCAGCCTCCAAGGGCACCTTCATTCCCTTGCACCCACTCACCCTCCCAACACACATATACACACACATAATTTCAAATGATAAAAATAAAACCTCAAAAATTCACAGTCATTTAGTTCAAAATGTGAACACTAATCCCACACAAATTACAAACCCAATAGATACCACACAGGAGGAAAACATGATGCTGTGTAGACAGAGGATAATGGGATTTGACCATGACAGGAAACTCTCCTACAGAACGATGGTCAAGACAGCCTAAGAGAATGTATTTTTGCTCCAGTCCATATTCGATGCATGTTTCACAGAATTAAGCCAATTAAAAATGTTTCACAGTCCACGTGTGGTGACATATGCCTGTCATCAGCACTGGTGAGACTATGGGAGGAAAGCTGTCACCAGTTTAAGGCCAGCCTTAGTTGTAGCGAGACCTGATCTCAAAATAACAAACAAACAAACAAATACTTTTAAAAGCTCAAACATGGTGGCATACACTTGTAATTGTAGCACCTGGAAGGTAGGGCCAGAAGGACCCAAATTTCAACATTACTTCCAGCTACACAATGAGTTTGGGGTCACCCTGGGCTAGGCCAGACTCTACCCCAAAAAATAACCAAGGAAGGGGCTAGAGAGAAGGTTCAGTGGGGAAGAGGAGCCAGGGCTCTTGCAGAGGAACTAGGTTGGAGTCCCAGCACCCACGTAATAGCTCATGACTGACAATCATCCATGACTGTAGCTCCAGGGGATCCAACGTCCTCTTCTGACCTCCACAGACACCAAGCACGTATGTGGTACACAGATACACATTCGGACAAAATATCCATACTCATAGGATACAAATTTAAAAACAATAACAATAATTGAGGAAAACTTCACTACTTCATTTAACAGCATGATGAGCTCTCACCTAACGTGGTGCGAGCTTTTCTAGAACTTCTAGAGCTAAACGCTATGCCTGCCTGCTGTCCCATGGTGTCTTTGTTTCACTTCACTTTGTTTTCTTTCTACTATGTTACACTTTACATATAATTTAAGGGTTAATCTGCTTTGAATGTCTTCATGAAATAATAACTGAAAAATCTATAATTAACAAATAGTTTTCATTGTCACCGGTGGCTTAGATTTCTTCCTTCCTCCTTCTGGCTGTAACCCTGATTGAACCTCAACGCAAATATTGCTAATGCTTTTTGATTTTTGAGACAATTTCAAAGAGGCCTTAATGGCTGACTTCCTAGAAAACCCCAGGGCAGTAAACAGTTTTTGAACTGACAAGATGAACGATCTTAGCTACCTTCAGGAAAGAGTAAAACTTCACACAGTCCACCTTCTCCTCTTCCACGCTTACCCTGTACCAGGAGGAACAGAATTTAGAATAAAAGCACCTATCTTTTCAATCAGCATTCCACCTCCAAGTAAAATGCATGCAAATGTGATCAAAGCCAACTGCTGATTTATAGCTCACTCAGGCTGTCCTAGGTAGTAAGGGACAGAAGAAACGAAGCCAAGGACGCCTGTGAAAGGCACAGAACACTTGAAGAAGATGCAGAGTATGGTGACAAAGAGACTCCCACATCAGCGCCATCTTGCATAGTTAACCTGACCAAAGCCAGGGCAGAAGGTGCCACTCACTGTTCATGCTGCTCAGGGCAGGAGAAGGCACTGTGAGCCTAAGTGCTCAGGTCCCAAGGGTCAAATGCACTGTTGGAGAGTTGGCTTCTGCACACTAGGGGACATAGGAGATTTACCATCTGTCTATACACTTTTCTACCCCTACTGAGAGAACTTTTTACTTACCTGGTAATAAGCCTTCCGAGTTTTTTTCCTCACTACTCTATTTTATTTTTTATACCTCAGCCTTAAAAAAAAATCTGACATCCTTACACAGTGACCTTTTGTTGACTTTATGAGACATGCTGATTAAAGAAAAAAAATCTTTTTTCCTTACACAACAAAAATCCTTACAAAATATTTGCTGTACTTTGTAGATATTGCATTTTAAAACTCAATTCCCAAATGAGAAGGGAGGGGAAAAAAGTGTGTGAATTTTTCTAGTCTTCTTTGACATTAAAGGTATTCCTATAAAAGTCCAAGGCTCTCTGGAAAGGACCAGAGAAATTTGAACAGCTGCCACCTACCTAATTCCTCACATTCTCCAGCTAGCTTGTTAAGATCACATTTAGCCACTGAGGTAAGCACTGAGAATCTGCTCCCTTTCATCTGGAGAACAGGAAAGGGGCTCTGCCAATGAGTGCTTTTGACACAGGTAAAATTCTGCTTTTACAGATTTGCTTGGAGATATTTCATTCAAGCAGATTGTTCCTATTCCAATCAATCTTTATTGTGTCACAAAAAAAGCCCATGATGCCTCTCCTTCAATTTACACCCTGAGTACATACACAGTTAAGACTAAACCGGTCTCAACAATGTCCCGGCCTTGATGATCATCCACACAGCCTTCTCTGTATCACTAATTTGTCTCAGACAGATCTTCCTCTTCACTGTGACAGTTTGAAAACTAAAAAGTGAAAGCAATACTCCTTGTCCTTTGTTGGCTAAACATCAGAAAAATGAGTTGACACCAAATTATGCTCCTATTTAATTTAAAGCATAGCAACGTCTTCTTTGGTCCAAAGTTCATAGAGGTTTTTCAAACAATGTTAAATAAAGAAGCCAGCCCACACTGAGTTTGCTCAGGAGCTGAAATTCAGCAGCTCTGGGTGGAAGTTCTTTCCATGATTGTCCACAGCTACCTTCAAGTCAGTTACAACACCAGTGAGTTCACCAGAGGAGAGATCTATCCCTTCTTAACAGCAAAACTCATCTCCTTTCTTTTGGGTCATGTGCCTTTCTCTTTTCAAGGGTCATTTTTTTTTCTTACAAATGCAGCTCTGTTGTATAATTTCAGTGGGTGGAAGAGAAAGGTCAAGGTGGTTTTTCAGTGGTTAAAACTGTTCTTTAATCCCTTACCTCAAACCAGAACACAACACAGATGACCATATCTGAATAGATGATGACTTGATGTGTCAGCAAGGCTTGTAACCTCTACAGATCAAGACTCGGTGCCAATTCTTGGGATACAGGAAGATGACCTTGAGATGTGCATCCCTTCCATTTTCAAGATTGTGCTCTAAGGATGAGAATTAGTCTTTCTAACTCTTTGACTTTCCCTCAGGAAGATATGATTGTCGTCTGTTTCAGAAAGTTGGGTTGATATAGTGAGCCATGCTCTCTGTCAGTGCTGCGGTCCTCATGAACATGTTTCCAGTGTCCTGAAGATGGATCAACACCATCTGAGCAGGGAAACAGGGGTACAGGCAGTGCCCAAGTCGGGAAAGTCATGGGTCAGCTAAGAAAAAACACAGATGGACCTTGGGGGTCATCAAACAGAAATAACAATGCCAGGGAAGGTGTTAGGAGGAGAACTGAGCACAACTCACTACACCGCTTACTTGAGTTTCTCCACAGCATGAGATGATGTAGCCTTCCCAAGAAAATGAAACCCACCCTAGACAGACAAAAGATAATTCATTTGGAAAGAAGAATCCCAACAGAGAAAATAAACACAGAAAAGTATGGTGATCAAAGAAGACAGAGTGGTAGTGAGCAACCAAGTTCAGGAAGCAGCGTGGACAGCATGATGGTCCATGTAGGATGCAGGGCAGCATGATAGTCCATGTAGGACAGCATATAGTCCATGCAGGACAACATGATGGTCCATATAGGATGCAGAGCAACATGATGGTCCATGTAGGATGCAGGGCAGCATGATGGTCCACGTAGGATGCAGGACAGCATGATGGTCCATATAGGATGCAAGGCAGCATAATAGTCCATGTAGGACAACATGATGGTCCATGTAGGATGCAGAGCAGCATGATGGTCCATGTAGGATGCAGGAGAGCATGATGGTCCATGTAGGATGCAGAGCAGCATGATGGTCCATGTAGGATGCATGGCCTCTACCTCCCTTCCTGTGGGGGTACCTCTTCTCCCAGAAGAAGTAGCAGAGTCTCAAAGACTCCACAAACAAGTCCAGGGTTACCTGGATTAGGAACCGTCTTTCCCGATCTGTGTCAATATCCCTCACTTTAAACTTTTCTAGCCTCTCTGTTTAAGTATATCCTGCAGCATCAAACCTTTTAAATGATGACAGCATAGATATTTTTAAAACATCAGCCTTCCTGAAGTGGGATTTCCAGGAGAGGTTCCAGTGGTTCTGCCTTGGCCACCATTGCCTATAGCTCACTGCTCCCCTGCCCGTTACCAGGCACTACCAGGGTCTTACTTCTGTGAGACTCCAAACAGCATAAGATGATCAGGAGGCAAAGAAAGGAGGTTACTCTGAGAACAGCTGCCGGTTCATTACATGTGGTTATTAATGTTTGTCTCAAAGTTCACTTGGAATGACCTCCAAAACACTCGAAGCCTGAGAATTATGCAGTGGAATTCTAGTGGAATTAGGATTAATAATGCACACACTGCAAGTGCCTGGTGTTCACATAAAGTTCAACATGTGTGTTTGTCTGTGTGTGTCTACATGTGAGTCTGTGTCTGTGTGGCTATCTCTGTATATCTGCTGTGGGATAATACTCTTGTACACTGTAAAGATTTGTCACTCCTATTGGTTTAATAAAATACTGATTGGCCAGTAGCCAGGCAGGAAGTATAGGTGGGGCAACCAGACTAGGAGAATTCTGGGAAGAAAAAAAAATACGGAGTCACCAGTCAGACGCAGAGGCAGTAAGATGAGAATGCTGGACTGAGAAAAGGTACCAAGGCACATGGCTAAACATAGACAAGAATTATGGCTTAATTTCAGCATAAGAGCCAGTTAGTTATAAGTCTGAGCAATAGGCTAAACAGTTTATAATTAATATAAGCCTCTGTGTGTTTATTTGGGACTGAACGGCTGCGGGACCCAGAGGGACAGAAACTTCCATCTACATGTATCTTTTGTGAATCTATCTCTGTGTCTTACATGTTTGTATGCATATCTTTGTGGGTCTGTGTGTCTGTGTGCATCTGTCTCTGTATGTGTCTTTGTGCACGTATGCACTCAGGACCATACAGTGCAAACAGAGAATAGCAGGAAGATTAGACATTGATTCCATAGTCCTTCCTCATTCTTTAATGAGTCAGGAAGCATCTGTCAAGCCCAAGCCTGAAGAAAGAGGAGTCCATTGCCTCTGTGGACTGCAAAACTTGCCAAGGCTGTTTGGGAGCAGATGGTGGCTGTATCTAAGGGATGGATTTGAGGGTGCTTACCATCTTTTTCAAAAGAAAATACAGAAGGAACTTATAATGCTCAGTGACTAAGAGCATTTGCTGTTCTTTCAAAGGACCTGAATTTGACCCCTAGCACACAAGTGAAGCAACCCACAACTGCCTGTAACTCCAGCTCCAGCGTATCTGATGCCCTCTTCTGTCCCCCAAGGGCACCCACACTGACATGTACAGAGAGAGAGAAAGAGAGAGAGAGAGAGAGAGAGAGAGAGAGAGAGAGAGAGAGAAATAGTTTTTAAAAAGAAAACAGAAGGGGGAGAAGCAAATAAGCAGTACAACCAGCAGCAGGTAAGGCAGAGGAACACATTTTCTAGAATGAAGGTTCTACTTGAAAACAGCAAACTGAGACGCTGGAGTAGTGCTGCTGACTCCAGTAGGAATGGATGTGCTTTTGTGTGGTATGCACTAACCTGTGACTGTGGTTTGTGAGGTCGTACACCTCTGTGTTTCCTACTTCTACTCCTACCAGCCCTTGGCGTTTACATTGCTCTCAGGGACAGCATTTTTTTTTAAAGGTGTAACAATTTGGCCCATGCAATTTTTGTGGAGTCATTTTGTCCTCTTTAAAAGTTCTGTGTGCTGGTTGGAGAAGAGGTAAGCCAGTAATGAAAAGCTTGGGAATCACTGAGGCTTTTACAAGTTGGAAGGAACAGTGTGGAAATAAACCAACTTAATTTAAATTTTTAAAAAGGTACTGCTGGGCAGAGCCTGGGCTTCTGCAAAAGTCCTACAGTCAGACAACTAAGTCTGATCAGAAAGTATGGCTGAGTTAGCTTAACAAAAGCCTGGCAGATATGGTTTGAATAGCTCTTCTCAGCTTCAACTACACGGGCATTTTTGCTAAGTATGTTTTCAAAGAGAACATGCGAACACAAAAATAAGATGCCAATCGCTCCCAAGTGTGCTAGTGTATCTCAAAAAAAAAAGTGTTCCGAGGTTTTATTCTTCTGCTTTTACATTTGCTTCTTGTCCTTAAAAGCCATCATGTGTTTTACAGCTCTCAAAGGGTGAGTAGTTGAAGCTGCTCCCTCTTATGCCGAGCTGTCTGCACTTGACTGAGTATTTTTGGGGGGTGGGGGACAGTCTTTTGTTACTTCAATGTCAGCTTCAACTCTACAATTTCAGCATCAAATGGAACGGTGGGGCTCTCTCTGTATGGTTTGTGGAAATCAATGCGCAGACCTGGGCAGCAGATACGGTTTCTAATGGGCTATAAAGAAAAGATGGGGAACACAATATCCTCCGACATGGAGAGCATCTGTTTAGGAATAGTGGCACTTCTTATTCTTCTGAAAAGAAATGACATGTCAAAAGTTTCTGTGTGTTTGTAGAATATGGCTGCTGCTTTTGATAAAGTGTCATGGTTTGGTTCCTGTTTACCTAATTATAGGAAAACAAGGCTATTTGTGGAGCCTGCACAGCTGTTTACATACCAGGTTCTGATTCTGGAGCGCTGCTTCCTGCTCAGGACTCAAAGAGAGAAATGGGATACGCCACGATCACACACAGCACCACCGTGGCAATGTCTGTCCATGACCAGTCAAGCTTGGGTTAATGACAAATGTCATTTCCACCTTCCTGTCTCCCTTCAAACAGTACCAGATTCTTTATTCTTCTGTCAACTGACCATACGTCTTTGACTCTCGCCTGGGTTGCTGTTAGTTTTCCTCTTTCCCTTCCCTAACAAATAAGAACCCGTTCGTTTCTAAATGCTAGTTGTATTGCCTCCTCCTCATGTCTAGCCGCTCCTCTCTCTGCATAGCAGTTTACAAACACATCCATTCTCATAAGAAAGGTGGGATGTCAGAACCAGACGGTGATGTCTGAGACTTACCAGCAAGACTGAAACATCTTCACTCTGTAAATGGTGTCAGTGCTACAGTTTGCTGCTTTCAAAAGATCGCAATATTGGTAAACTGTCAGAATAATGTAGGGATATTTACAAAGCAATCATCATAAAGACAAACGGTAGACTTGCCACATGATACAGGGCTGGGGGGAAGCATTTCCTTGGAAGCTGTATACATTAGCTCAGATCATCCACAGGCTCCATTCTGATTCTTACATTAGAAACGTGACTGCTCTGCATCCCAGCTCTTTTAGTTTTGAAATGATCCCAGAGTTAAAAAGAAAAGAAACGAAGTTCTTAGCAGCATATCATAGCTACTTACATAAGCTGAAAAGGCTTCCTGGAGAACACACTCCAGCTCACCCTGCAAGGATGATGGGAGCTGGATAAGCAGGGGAGTAGGGAGGCTCCTTTGTGAATAGGAGGGAGCAAAGGCTCAGAGTCAGTCTGTCTGTCTTGCTCAAAATGCAAAGGCTAAAACATTGACCTTAATTACATTTAAAACATTGAAAAGCTCATCAACCCCCCTTCCCCACCATGAAGCATTACCTGCTTATCTGTGGGTACAATGCAAGACACACACTCCCCACCTGGAGGACTAATTACTCCAGCCCAGGAGTTCCAGTCCCAGCATGTGTGCTACCACGAGGGACTGCTCTCTGCAGCTCCTCTCTCCAGATTGTGTGAGGATTAACCAATCAATTCGAAACACCTTGTAAAAACATGTCAGGCTTACTAATGCTTTTCTGTGCTAGTTCCTGTTCAATCTACATTTTTCTTGTGATGGGTTTTAAGCTGCATGTCCAACAGTGGCATGCCTGACCCAGGACTCCAAATTTTGTGCAGCTTGCTTGTCTTGCATCATTTTATGGCTTCAAAAGCAGCAGAAACCAGGCCTCTAAACTCTACTTAAGCAAGGAAATCCCTGGGGTAAGACTGCTGGTGTGTTCTAAGCAGATCAATGTAGCGTTCCTCACTTCTATTTCGCCTTATTCATAGATATGTAGACATGTTACCAAAATTTCAAAGCCATGCAACATGATTTAAAATCACACTGAGAATTGAATGGTGTTGTTTCACTAATTTCCATGCCCAGAAGAGCCTGGAGGGTGTTCATATGCTCGCACTTTCTCTTTCTCTCTCTCTCTCTCTCTCTCTCTCTCACACACACACACACACACACACACACTCTCTCTCTCTCTCTCTTCTTTTCCAGAACAACAACAACAAAACATAAGCTGCCATGTTTGTTTGCCCTGGTAGCACCTCCAGCTCTGGCTCCAGAGAAAGCTGAACTCATTAGAACTATTACCTCCCAGGAGCTACTTCCTCTGAGAAATCAGGCACCCACTGCAAGATCTCCATCCCTACACCCTGCAAAGGGAACACTTCCCACTAAAAATCACCTTGGCATCTCACAGCAGAAGGCCAAGTGCAAAACAAAGATGGGACCTCACCCCAAAGAGTGGGTGAGCTAGCAAGGGAAGTGGGGGCCAAGGAGGGGAGTGTGGAGCAAATACTTGCTTTCTGCCCAGCTGTGCCCACTTGTGTTCACCAAGCGACGTGCTTTAGTCAGGTTTGCTCTTCTGTTGATTTTTGCTGTCGGTAGGAGTAGGATAAATTAGTCATGCTCAATGCTGGGAGCTGAAGAGGTGGCTCAGTGGTTAAGAGCACTGCTGCTCTTTCAGAGGACCTGGGTTTCATTCCAAGCACCCATAGGGCAGCTCACCATTGTCTGTAACTCTAGCTCCAGGGTATCTGATGCCCTATTCCGGCCTCCACAGGTACTGCATGAATGTGGTACATAGACATACATGCAGGCATACATTTATATATTCATAAAATAAATTTTTTTAAAAAATCTTTTTAAAAAACTTACCAATATTAAGGAGTGAATGATAATACCTATTATTTAAACAAAAAACAAACAAACCAAAAAAGAAAAAAAAAAACACCGGTATAGATGTAATTCTAAGCGGTCTTATTAAATAAGAAACACAGAGCCAAATAAAGAGTTAAAAGCCCAGAGATGGAGCAGTAGCCAAGAGTTAAGAACACCTTATCTTACCACTCGCTGCCGTCCTTCCCCTGAGAGAGAGACTTTCTTCCTGTGTCTTGTCTTTTTATTGCCTTTCTGTTCTGCTTTCTCATTGGCAGTAAACCCAACCACATAACTTCTTCGTCACTGCCTATCTGTACAGACCTCCAGGTCTCTATGGTTCATACTGAGATTAAAGGTTCGGGGTCACCACTTGGCTGTGTCCTTGAACACACAGAGATTTTGCCTGCCATGTGGTCGGATTAATGGCGTGTGCCACCACCGCCAGACTTCTGCTAATTGGCTTGCTCTTAGCTCTGATCCCCATGCAACTTTATTTATTAACATACAAATAAAATCACATTTCAGCACAAATAAAATATCACCATACACTGGACGTGCCACTGAAGAGATTGCTCAACAGTTAGCACCATGTACCACTCTTGCAGAGAACCCAAGAGTTGTTGGTTGTTTTTTACACTTTTGGCTTTTGGGGGGGCTCACCACTCAGCTCCCAAATAAATCACACAGAGGCTTATTCTTAATTATGAGTGTCTAGCCTTAGCTTGACTTGTTTCTTGCCAGCTTTTCTTAACTTTAAATTATCCCATCTACCTTTTGCCTCTAGACTTTTTCCTTTTCTTCTGTATATCTTACTTTCACTCTTATTCCATGGCTGGCTGTGTGGCTGGGTGATCATCCCCTAGTATCCTCTTCTCCTTGTTCTCTTGCTCTTTCTTTTTTTTTTCTACCAGATTTCTCCTTCTCTTTGTTCTCTCTGCCTGTCAGCCCTGCCTACCATTTCTCCTGCCTTGCTCTTGGTCATTCATCTCTTTATTAGAACAGTCAGGTATTTTAGACAGGCACAGTAACACAGCTTCACAGAATTAAACAAATGCAACACATCTTTGCATCATTAAGCAAATATTCCAGAGCATAAACACATGTAGCACATCTTAAAATAATACTTTACAACACCCCAGTTCAGTTCCAGCAATCATGTGAGGCAGCTCACAGCTGCCTGTCACTCCAGCTCAGGGGATCCAACACTGAAACTAACAGAGCAGCTGTCACCTGTGACCTGGGGCGTTATCCGTGACATACAGCTACTGATAGATTGTCCTCACTGTCCCTCAGTGGAACACGGACAAGGAGGTATGTTGGTATTTTGTCATTTAAATGTAATTCCTTCCAGACTCATTTTCTTCTAGCCTTTAGTGAAAGCATCATCCAGAGAGCGGTAATGCTCTGGATTAAAAAAAAAATCATGAAATCATTCGATTTACAAAACTGTGTGCATGCAACTGGTCAAAATGCAGAGAAAAACTCACCTTGGGGTACCCATTCCCAGATATCAAAACAATATGGCCTCCTATACAAGACCTGAATGATGGCACCACCTACAGACAGGCTAACATGGAAGGGCGGAATATTATCACAAGGCTTCACCCTCAGACAAAGAACTACAGGCAACTAAGGAATCCTGAGAGCAGGAGGAACAGTCTTCCCCAGGGGAGGGGTCCCATAATCGACAGTCTAATGCCCATGGTCGGCTCTGAAATCCTGTACATAAAGCAACACTAATCAGACTCAGCAAGTCGTTTAACAATGACAAAGAAAGCAAGCCATGTGTTTGAGGGGGATGAGAGGCATGCAGGAGTCAAAGGGAGGAAACGGAAGGGGAAATGATGTCTTCATATTTTAATTTCAAAAAATTAAATTCTCAAAAACTTTGTCCATGGATAACATAGACGCAGCTTTATGGACACCTCAGAGACCTGAAATGATTTTTGAAACAGACTCATATCTCAGAGAAAGATCCAGCCCTATGTGAAAGCATAAAGCAAAAGCCACAGAGCTGCTGAGAAGGAATTCCACCTCCGAGATTTAGAGCATCTGAGTGGTGGGCTGAACTGGTAGTGGCCTGCAGTCTAGACCCAAGCTGTGATCAAAGTCTTAGGCGTGGAAGAAGGCTCTCTGCTCCAGCAGGGTCAGAACTGTTCTTTGAAGGGCTTTCAAAGGCAAACAAGATAAGAAGCATCCTTTCCGAAGGCTGCAGTCCAGAGTCCTCACATGAGAGTGGAGTGTTGGCACTTTGGAGCACACTGGGTGGAGAGCAAGCCTGGTGAGACACGACCTCTGCGTTCCCTGTAAAAGCATTGTTCATTGCTCGGGGAAGTTGCTCTGTGCAGAGCAAGGAGCCAGCACCCTGGCAACACTCAGGCCACCAAGTGACCACAAAAGGCAGGGAAAATAAGGAGGAATGGAGCCCAGCATCCTCAACTCATGACTAGTTATGATTTACAAACTAGGAAGAAGGTGACCCAGAGTGAGAGCTAATTAAGTATGCTAGTTCCTTAAATGTAACCACAGCAGGAAACTTGTACGCCAACTGTCTTGCAGAAAACACACTAGTTTTCAATATGAAACGTTGTATCTGGAGGTTGAGTGAGATAGTAAAGTACTGGCAAGTGATGAGACCCGAGTTCCGGTGTCAGAACCCATGTACAGGAGCCGGGCGTGGTGGCACAAACCGGCAATCCCAGTGCTGGGGAGGCAGAGATGGGTGCAGCCTGGAGCCCACTGTCAGCCAATACAGCTGCTTGCCGAGCTCCTCACCAGTGAGAGACCCCGCCCGTCTCAGAGAAAACTAGGCAGGCAGTGCCTGGGGAACCACACCCAGCATTGCCCTCTGGCCTACACTGGCACATACATGTTCCTGTGCCGCTGGACACATAGAAACATGCTCACACATACACAGAAATAATTGTATCTAAATCGGGTATTGGAAAAGGCCAGCGTGGCAGCTCAAACCTAAATTCCCAGCAGGGGCCAAGGTTGAGGCTACCAGATTGCCAAGAGTTCAAGGCCAGGCTGGGTTACAGTGTGTGGAACTTTATCTCAATATGACTAATTTTTAAAAGTTAAAATTTAGAAGTAGGCACTGGGATTTAATGTTATTGTTGTAGTTCTTCACCACTACCCCTGACCTATTATCTCTTGGCCAGACGCATTTTGAAAGGAAAAATAAAGATAGAATGATCAGAACTGCAGCCTGGCAGTGAGGTTCCCTCTCTTCCCTTGTGCTGGCTGCTGGGTTGTGCAAATTCTCTCTGCCCTGGGCATTTTACCTCAGTAACAGCCAAGTACCATGTACTAGCTGGAATGACTGATGGATGGCCATCCTGAGGTCCCCAGACCATGAAGGCAGCTGTGTCTTAACTGTCCTAGGCATGAGTAAGATATTCCTGCCTCTGAGTCATATTAATAGTGTTTGTTAAGTTTCCTAATTTGGCAATTAATCTGGAATGGTGAGTGACATTTCCTCCACAACCAGACACAATACAGACCCATTTCTTTAAAGTGTACTGTAAAGAGATCATGAAAATATTTCCAACAAAAATTAGTATACCAATCAAAAGGTTGTTTTCCTAATTAGTTTCTCAAATAGCTACTTAGCACTAATTAGCAGTTTTCTTGGACTCTAACACCATATTAGCCGTACCCCTGATCTGACTTCCTGTTTCAGTAGTGGTGTTGGACATTGTTTTTATGTGACCGCATTATCTGAACTTCAGTTAGGAGTGTAGAAACATGACATCCGCCTCACCAGTGAGAGACCCCGTCCCTCTCAGAGACCAGAACTACCTTCCCTAAGTGACCCCGAGAGCTTCTTGAACGATTCGGGTTTTCATTGAAAAGATGCAGGGTGCCTCAGGGTCACCACGTGTTTCTGGAGTGTGAAGTAGGTTCTACTCTGGTGAATGAAGGTTTATGCACATAAGAAAATCCTTTATTGTCCTCGCAGTAGGAAGTATCTATATGACACTCCATAAATGTTGATTTCTGGGGTTATCTTCGTCACTGTCTCACATCCTTAAGCCTTACTTTACCTCTATCAGTCTCTTAGCTGTGTCCCGTCAGCACATGGCAGAAACTCAGTCCGTGCCTGGTTCCATGGGTCAGGATGGATTTGATTTTCCCTTGAATCTTATCATTGGTCTGGAAGGTGTGCTTAGAGTTCTGGCTTTTTTCAGGCGATTCACTGAAACACACGTGTTGAACCGCATCCCAACTGTGTTTCTGTTACCTAGAGACTGACTAGGCTGGATCATCAAAGACAATTACAGAATCAGACAAATGGCTGTGGTCCCCCAAGTGTCCACCTGCCCATTCCCAGCCAGCCTTGCTCTTTTGCACGGAGCAGGAAGGCGGCCTGGAAAGCTGAGTGTGCAATGACATTTGAGCTGTGCTACAGTTCTGAGGGTGGGAGGGGGTTGTGTACTTATTCCAAGTGCATTGGATCAGAGCATGTGGGTCAGTGTGTTAATCTTTGTCTGGCATATGCTGGTCTAGGGTTCGACCATAAATAGGACACTTGTGTGACATCATCTGACCTTTGTCACCTGGCCTGATGATGGCTATCCAGCCTGTGGCTGTATTCACCCTTCTAGTCAAACACGCACTTTGCTTCTTACAATTACATTTATCCAAGTCACAAGGTACGGTTGGAATTCTGAGTGGCACAAAGTGGGACGGAAGCTCACGGGGGACAACTGTAGCTGCTGACCAGGTTGTGTTTATATTTTCATGAACAGATTAGCCAACCCTTTATTGTTTTGAAAACCACCACTGAAAAGTCCAAGTGGGAGCCACTAAAGTCAACTCTTGAGAAAAGTTTTCTAAATGTTCTTAGATTTTTCCGATCCTAAACATACTTTTTAATTATTATTTTTCTTTGGGAGTGAATGTTTTCAAGTGCTCAAAAAATATTATTAGTTTATTTTATGTGTATGAGAGTTTGCCTGAATGTATGTCTGTGTGCTATGTGTGGGTAGTACCTGTAGAGGTCAAAAGAGAGTGTCAGATTCCCTGAAACTGGAATTATAGATGGTTGTAAGCTGCCGTGCATGGGAGCTGGTAATCGAACCAAGATCTTCTGGAAGAACAGCCAGTGGTTCTTAACCACTGAGCCATCAGTCCAGCCCCAGGAGTAAACGTCTTTGAATTTGAATAGAAAAAGACAATTGATACAATTTTGAATCCTCTAAATATTGCCACAGGGTAGACTGTAACACTATGGAACATGAAGTTCCCTGGTGGAATAATGCAATTATGCCAGGAGGATTTGCTGTCTTCGGTCTTGCTTGGCATATTATAAACACAAGCCTGTGAAATGTTATTTATATGAGCTTGGTAATCAACCCTGATCCTTGAGCTCAGCTATGTGTAGGAGACAGTGAACATGGCTCGGTTACAGCAAAGCTTTCTGTTTCCAGCAGACTTGCTTCCCTGCAGGTGTTGGCTGGCTTGATCTGGTCCCATACTTCAGTATCAACCATTTATTCTAAACTCCTGTCCCCTCTCATGAGTATCTGGCACATTCTTTGGTGTTGTTTGACATTTGAATCATTTAGGTGTCATGACAGAAACCTGATGGAAGCCATGAAGCTGTGCACCACCTTGACATCAAAGCTCTACTCATCCATACAGAAATGTGTGTGCAAAAGAGCCCCTCCCCTCTGTGTCTCTGACACTGCATATGGACTAACCAGGTTGTCATCAAAGCCAGTTATAGGATTGGAGAATATGCCCACCTCCCCTTCACAGGGGCCTTGCTCACATGCAAGAAACAGGGAGGGGGCACTAGAGACCTGTGCATCATATTATAACTGGGCTCCGCTCTTAGTGGCTGCACCTGTGTGGACCTTTTTTGTTTATTCCATGTGCACGAAGGCCCAGGAGAGAAAGAAGAAATCACCCATCTCTACAAAGTAGGAGCCATTATCACACAGAATTCAGACAGGAGGCACCCAAGAGAAGACGGAAAACAAAACAAAGCTAATGAATGATTGGTTGATTAATTCATGGATTTCAAAAATATGTATGTAGGACAGCCGACTAGAATATTAATCTACAGGGAGAGGAGACAACTGGCACAAGAACAGATGTCTGCCTCTACAGGTGACTGAGGAGAACGGGAAAGAGGGGAAAGCAAATGGAGATGCCGTGGCTATCCAGGCTTTCAAGCAAGCTGCCCACCCTGAAATGGGAGATGCATCTATCTCATGCTCTCCTCTGCTCTTAGCAACCCTCCTAATCCCCCCTCCCACTTCATCATCCCTCCTCCTAGAACCCCACTCCCCTGTCTGCTTCTCCCAGCATCTTTTACCTATGGCACAGCACAAGGAGAGGGGACTCACATTCATGGCTAACCCTGCTCACCCAGATCATTCATCTCTTCAGCACAGGTAAGGAAGCAGGTGTCACAGCCAGGTGCATCAGGCACTGGACAGGAGGTCAGGGCCCATGGGCAACGACCAGCACAGCACCTCAGCAGATACTAGCTCACCTGGCATGGCCATCATCCCCTCCCCAAAGAAATATGAACGGTGAGGCACATGGCTAACCGCACAATTACAGATCCTGGGGGAAGGGGGTGCTACACTCCAAACACGCCATGCTGTGCTGAAAGCGGCAACAAGTCCAGATATTTGAAAAAGATAACCTCTCGTTTTAATAAGTGCCCTTGTTTGGGGGTTCTGCACAGCTCTGGTATCTCCCTATTCTTGTTTCCCAATTAATATTCCTTCATTAGGAGAGTGACAGCTGGTGATGACATGCTTGGTCACCATAGAAAGAGGATGCTTGAGAAGAGACCCACCCTTGACTGAAACCGCTCAGTGGGACAGTTTTCTAGTGGGGCGTAAGTACTGAAAGTATGTTGGCACAGCTCTGCCCCTAGCATTGGCCCTGTGGTGCTGTTCTCTGTTGGACGCATTGCCTTTGAGAGGAAGGATCAAGAACCAAAGGTTCCCAGCACCTGTAGAACCCAGCAAGGGCCGTCAATTGATGAAGGAAAGGAAGGATTTGCAAGGGAACAGGCATAACTGGGGGAGAGGTGGACATGGAGGCGCTATGATCCCTGGGCATGCCGCCTGGAGAAAGTCAGCCAAGCCGGGCACTAGAGGCTCATGGGTACTTATTTGGCCTTCCAGCTTATCAATCACAGGCAGTGCTTGCCAGGAGTCCATTTCACAATATCTTTGCATACTGTAACTCATTCTGTTAGGTCTTTACGATCAGCGATTTATTCTCTTGGTAGTCAGTTCTTTCATTTTTCTTCTTCCCTTTGCTGTGTATACTTAAATATTTTAAAGCCACCAAGGTCAATATTAAGACTTTAATAGTCTCCCCAATTAAAAAAAACACTTCTTTCATTTTTATATACATATACAATATGAATGCATATAAATATATATTCATGTATATGTGTATGAACCATTCATACAGAGCTTTCAAGTAGATCTATAAAACCAAAACCAGTAAGAATTTTGTAACATTTTAGAAGTTGGTTAATCAGTTTTGTCTTTTTCTGAATAAAAAACTCATTTTCTGAGTAAAGAAATGTACAAAGCTTTAATAATGAGTAATTTTAATCTCTAAGAATAGCCTGAATCAATCACCATTTTTACTCATTCTACACAACTTTGAACCCAGGAATATTTATGTTTTTCTATATAATTACTTAAAATGAATTTATAAGATTTTGTAAATAAAAAATCAAGTCATACTATTAAAAAGTACATTAAAGTATCAGTAATGTCCAAGCGTGCAATGTATATTGTTATTTATCAGAATAAGGAAGCTGATGTGATTAAAAAAAGAGAGAGAGAGAGATGACTCATCAGATGAGGGCTTCCTGGGCAAGCATGAAGACAGGAGTGAGATGACTCATCAGATGAGGCTTCCTGTGCAAGCATGAAGACCTGAGTTGAGATGACTCATCAGATATGGGCTTCCTGTGCAAGCATGAAGACCTCAGTGAGATGACTCATCAGATAAAGGCTTCCTGTGCAAGCATGAAGACCTGAGTGAGATGACTCATCAGATGAGGGCTTCCTGTTTAAGCATGAAGACCTGAGTGAGATGACTCATCAGATGAGGGCTTCCTGTGCAAGCATGAAGACCTGAGTGAGATGACTCATCAGATGAGGCTTCTTGTGCAAGCATGAAGACCTGAGTGAGATGACTCATCAGATAAAGGCTTCCTGGGAAAGCATGAAGACATGAGTTGAGATGACTCATCAGATATGGGCTTCCTGTTCAAGCATGGAGACATGAGTTGAGATGACTCATCAGATGAGGGCTTCCTGTTCAAGCATGGAGACATGAGTGAGATGACTCATCAGATGAGGGCTTCCTGTGCAAGCATGAAGACCTGAGTGAGATGACTCATCAGATAAAGTCTTCCTGGGAAAGCATGAAGACATGAGTTGAGATGACTCATCAAATGAGGGCTTCCTGTTTAAGCATGAAGACCTGAGTTGAGATGACTCATCAGATGAGGGCTTCCTGTTCAAGCATGAAGACCTGAGTTGAGATGACTCATCAGATGAGGGCTTCCTGTTCAAGCATGAAGACATGAGTAAGATGACTCATCAGATGAGGGCTTCCTGGGCAAGCATGAAGACATGAGTTGAGGTGACTCATCAGATATGGGCTTCCTGGGCAAGCATGAAGACATGAGTTGAGATGACTCATCAGATGAGGGCTTCCTGGGCAAGCATGAAGACCTGAGCTCAAATTCTAGATCTCATATAGAAAGCCAGCTGTAACCATGCATGTGTCTGTTACCTCAGAGCTGTAAATGACAAAGACAGAAGGAACACAGGGCCTGGGTGGTCACCAGCTCAGCTCTGGTTCAGTGTGAGACAATCTCAAAGGAATAATATAGAGCATTATAGAGTAGGACATCTATACCCTCTTCTGGCATCTATATGCACAACGAAAACATACTGTTGCTAAAAGAATAAAAAAATTTAAAAACTTATATCTATATGTATATGTTTATAATTGAATGTGTTGAAACAGTTTTAAAAGATCCTGATGTTGATACTGTCCTCTCTGATTAATGCATATATTATTCACACTTTTATGATTTTTCCAACTTTTCCACAATGAGCCCATATTGTCATCATACAATCAGCATTGTGCATTCACTATTCTAAGGAAATGACTCATAAGGTAGAAGTGTTTTAAATGCTACTCAAAGCCTGGGAGAGGGTGCTGTAGACACACTTCCTTTGCAGATGATGATGTGGCTTCCAGATGATGACTGAAACGAGGAAGAGTAAGGGACGAAAGAGTGAGCTCAGAGCAGCAGATGACTGTCCCAGGCGAGCCCATCTCATCTGACAGAAACCTCATATCCCCCTTGGTTATGGTACACCTTCCAGACTCTCAGAGAGTCTGACACATTTCCCACTGAAGATACAAATGAATAAAACATTCAAAAATGCCTATCTCTGCATATTTAAGCTGTGTCATATAAGACACAACCTCAGTACAGTGCTGAGGGTGGCTGAACCTGGCAGAACCCAGTTTTAAACTCTGGTTCTTCACTTAGTGGCTGGCATCTGTCTCTGAAAGGCCCTGAGAATTCACACTACTGACAAGCTCGAAAGTTGCCCCATGCACGGAACCAAAAGTGTTGCTGCAACATGATGTTCAGTAAATGTTCCTAAACCACCAAGGAAAGTCAAAAGGTTTTGGGTATGGCTCCGTAAGTACCTGAGAGATGTGTATATCCTTGCAAATAAATACCTAACAAGATTGAAGAAGTGAAGGAACGCTTTCTCTCTAAGCTTACTTCTGTCTTAAAGGACTTCTGCTATCAGGAAAATTCATTTATGTGGAACATTGCAGTCCTTGGTGAGGTTGGCTGAAGGATATCTGTGTTAATGTCTGCTTTGCACGTGAAGGTGTAATTTTATCCATTGTCTCATAAAGCCCCCAAAGCATATTTGATTTGCTTTAATAAAGAGTTGAGGCTGGGCAGTGGTGGTGCACGCCTTTAATCCCAGCACTCAGGAGGCAGAGGCAGGCGGATCTTTGTGAGTTCGAGGCCAGCCTGGTCTACAGAGCGAGATCCAGGAAAGGTGCAAAGCTACACAGAGAAACCTTGTCTCGTAAAAACCAAAAAAAAGAAAAAGAGTTGAGAGTTTCCAGATTTTTCTAAACCAGAGAAATATTATGCTTATCCATCATCAAAGAAATTTGTGAGCTTTAAATTAAAAGGAATATTTTCAGAATTTGTTGAGTATTATGTATTCTCTGTCCCTTATAAGTAAAATGATTTTTTAAATCAGTGAAAATACTCAAAAAGCAACAATAATGTCTTTCTTTCTTTGTGTATTTGCAAAGCACATTCTTACTCCTAAAACTGGCTCCTGTGTCTGGGTTTCTCCCTTGAACCTGTGTGCATGCACAGAATGTGAGGCCGGCAGTGGGCCATAGACTTGGGTTTTACCACAAGAGGAGTGTGGGTCAGGAGGAAATCATCAAACGCACTGCACACAGTTTCAACAAAGGGGACAAAAATGTACAGTATAATGACATGGACTTATCTCTAAACATACCATAATTGCAATCAGGGCCAATTTCTACTTCAAAATCAGGCCATCATCATTTTAAAAGCTTCTCTGTACAGTGTCTCTACTTCAGTAAACCTTATCAAGACTGATTTCCATGTCAAGCTTGGGTTATAAAATTTTTATTATTCTAAAACCATATTAGCAAATTAGTCCAATTTGTAGAATCTACCTTGCTGTAGTAGATGATTTTATCTAGGTATCCTTGAAATAAGTAAGGAATTGGGGTGATACTGATCTCTTCAATTATGCTAAAAAAGACAACCATTTATTTTAAGTATGTGCCATTCTGTTATTTTTAGCTCATGCTAGAAATCAAAATATTCATTTAAAAAGCTGAAGAAGTGAAGACTCCTTTAACTGAGGGAGGATCAAGGAGCATGCTTGAGAAGTTTACAGAAGTTACTCAGACAGCCTCCCTGAATGTCTCAAATGTCCATAAAAAATGCCTGCCATTGTCATCAGCACTATCAGTGACCATCACGGTGATGCTTAACACGACAGCCTTCAAGATCTTTTGCCACCTGGGGAGAATGTCGGTCTGCTTCCCAGGAAACATCCCCTTTCAGTAGCCAGTTGACCATGCTTCAAGTCCTGTGTTTTAGCATACACTAGTCTCTCAACCACTCATCACCATCTGCTCATCGGAGTAAATCCCTGACTAATTAAGTCTCTTACATGAAGCCATCTAGTATTTGCATAAATCTGAACTTGAGTTTGGCAATGTTATCAAATAAGAAAAGTTTGTAAAGAATGTGACTGAGTAGTAGATGAGTCCTTCCCATTTTGTCCAGGTTTCTTGAATCAGTGAGGGTTTTGCATGATACTAAGCCCTCCGATGACATTAAAGAGATGAACACTGGGAGTTCATAGGGATGTGTTGACTTGGAGGGAGTGACTATGTGACCCTAGTGAAGTGGCCTGTTGTGTGATATTTTGTTTGTGTTCTGACGTATAAAGCTTGCCTGGAGATCAGAGGGCAGAGCTAGCCACTAGTTAACCACAGAGGCCAGGAGGTGGTGGGTCACACCTTTAATCCCAGCACTTGGGAGGCTCGTGTCTTTAATCCCAGCACAATCTGGGGGTGGAAATAGGAACATAAAGTGGGTGGAGATAGGATCTTGGGCCCTATTCAGTCTAAGGATCTGTAGAGGTAAGAAGTCTCTAGGGGCTGCTGTTCTGCTTCCATGAGCTTTCAGCTTTACCCCGATATCTGACTCCTGGTTTTTATTATTAAGACTAATTAAGATCATGCTTCAGAAGCCCTTATTTATCTTTGTGTGCATGTGTGCATGGCATGTGTACAGGTTTTTGTATGTGAGTCCAGGCACACACGTGTGATGTAGAAGACAACTTCCAGTGTTGGTCGTCATCGTTCACCTCATTTGAAATAAAATCTCCTCTGTTGTTTCCACTGTGTAGTCTGAGGTCTTCCAGGAAAGATCCTGGCTCTACCTCCCATCTCACGGGGAGAGTACTGGGATTACAGACACAGACCTCCACGCCTCACTTGCTTTACAGGGGTCTGGGGGATCCAGCCTCAGATCCCCACACTTGTGAGGACTCACTTTACCCACTGAGCCCAGTGGCCTTTGTCTTGCATTCTTTTTTAGAGATGTATCCATTCCGGCATAGTAACATTCCCTTTACAGTTGTGAAATTCCAAAGGCTAAACACGCAGACAGATAAACAAACGGGATAGCCTTTGGCAGATATTAGAATGGCTTTGTACAAGGTTATTTCATTTTAATAGGTCGTATTTACTTAAAATGTCTTGTCTCGCCACTGTTTTCATTTCACCTGGGTGTGATGAAATCTTACATTATAGTCAAACAGTACAAAGATTTTAAAATCGAAAAGATTTTCCTCCAGTCAGTAATACTGTACTTACTCAATCGTTCTTCTATTCCCCTATCCCCAAAAACCTGGTTAAAGGGAAGAGTTCTCAACTCACCTTCCACAGCGCAGGAGCAAAACGAGCTCCTGAGCAGCACAGCTTCCTGAATCAGAGCCTGCCCAGTGAAGACTGAAATGCACCTTCTCCAGCCCTCAGAGCCCTGAACTCTAAGAGAATGGGTAAGACACTGGTCCTTGCTCTCCAGGAAACCAGTAAACAAACCTCCAGCCTTACACTCTGTAAGCAGCACACAAGCCAAGAGCCACCCACACTCCAGGATCACATCTGCTCACCCTGGAACTGACACCAGTCATGCACCTTTGCACACACTTCTAGAGTCGTGCTTCTGAACAGAAAGCTGCAATTCAGACTCTTGAACTGCATTCTCCACAGGGGTGCAGTGGGGCTCTGTAGGAGACTCACTGGGTCCTCCGCTTTGTTATTGCTGCCCCCTCTTCCCTCAGCCCTGTAAACTCAGGTGCTGTCCCTCATGAATCCCTCCTGTCAGAGCCCCCTTTCCCTCTCTATGTTCAAGATCCACATAGATTTGCTAACATTTCAGAGAAAATCTCTTGCTCTCCAAGCCTCGATTCATTTTCCGAAACACAAACACTGAATCCTATTTTAGGATTCACTAGCTGGCAGGGAGCCTGGTTCTAGTTTATATCACTACACTTTAGTATCTTGGATTTGCCAAGCATGTCATTTAACCTGACTGGGTCTCAGCTGCTCCCATTTAATCGACCCAACAAACACTTATTGAATGCTCCCTGGCAGCTAAGCACCTTGCCAACTCAAGCAGGGACCAGCGAAGGTTGCCCTTGGGGCCTGAGCTGTCCAGAGTGTAGCTGAGGAGTGCTTGAACTATGGCTAGCAGCAAGTGGGATTTCTATTTGAAGTTTAATTGAATTTCCATTAATTCAAATTTTAAAACTGAAGTGTCAGGTCTGGGGATGGCTCAGCAGTTAAGAGTCCTCACTGTTCCTCCAGAGGGCTCAGGTTTGATTCCCAGCACTCACACAGTGACTCACAACTGTCTGTTACTTTAGTACCAGTGAATCTAATGCTGTCTCCTGGCCTCTGCAGACACTGCATACATGTGCCGCACAGACGTGCAAGCAGGCAAAACAACAATACATGAAATAAAAATTAAGGTTAAAAAATGTAATTGAAGCTTCATTTAGTTACTAGAAAACTTTTGGTATGTCTAGAACAACTCAGACAAAGAATCTTTTGATTGTGTGAAATTTAAAAATAGATCAGTTGTTCCCACAAAAAAAGCCTTAAACAATTGATATGCACTGTTGCGTTATACGTTTGGGAGACGATTGGAAATGCCTATTAGGAATCGTCTACATGGGTTATATTTTGAGTACTCTAGTCCCTTCTATTAAACCATGCAGTACTGAACATAACCCATGCTAGTGCAACTCTGAAGTGTTTACTGTACCCTGGATGCTATGAATCATTCATTCTAATGTGTTATGTAGGGAATAATCCCACGGAAAATATCTGTACATATCAGTACTGATACACTTTTTACCCAAAAAGTTTTGAACCATATTTGCTTAAATTCACAAGGATAAAAACCCTGAGCTATAGAGGCTCAACTGGACTAAGTTAAATAAGGCATATTTTACTATTATTTTGCTAGTTTCTTTTGAATATTTTTATTTATTCTTTCAAAATTACTATATATATATATATATATATATATATATATAGAGAGAGAGAGAGAGAGAGAGAGAGAGAGAGAGAGAGAGAGGGAGAGAGAGAGGGAGAGAACAAGACTTTGTTATCAAGATATAAATAAGTTGACTCCTAAGGGCATTGTCTAAAAACAGTCCCTAGAAGTTGCTTAACATGATGGCTGTCCAAAGGCAGTGACTCCATTCAGCAAATGAAATAGTGACTAAAAACTAAGAAGCTATAGCTGGAGGGCAGAGCACTTGCCAAGTGTGCTCCAAGCCCTGGGCTCAACCCACAGTCCTTCTGCACCAAGAGAAAGAAACCTAAGGGAAAATTAGGGAGGGGGTTGTATGGAAAGTCTCTGAACAATTCTGATGCACTGCTGGGTTTCAAGAAGAGGTATCTTTCAAAACTGTGAACAGGTTCAGAAAAGGCCTGAAAAGACCACAGAAGCTTACTGCTGAGGGATCAGGAGCTTCTGAAAAAACTGGAAGTCAACTTTGTCAGTGAGTAGCAATCTTCTTCTTGGATGGTGAAGGTATGTCACAGTAAGGACACACAGAGCATCACAGCCTCTGGGGTAATTATTGACCAAGACAGTTTGGGCAATCTCAGCCTAATCATCGGCTTACTGAACATGAGCAACTACAGATATAGCTTATTTATAGACTTTCAAAACAAAATGCACAGACTTCCCAGAGACATTCGGGAGAGTTGCACAGCACAAAGAGCAACAAGGACAAATCCTGGGGTAGAGGAGCGGACCTCCAGACTGGCTGTATTGTTATTCTAAATGTATGGTTTTTAGCAAGAAGAAGGCATGAGAAGAATTTAAAATAACCTAGCAAACAAGAACAGAGAAGTAACTTACACAGCCCGATCAGGGCAAATACAGGAAAGACCAGATCACATCGCCTGTAACGGTGAACAAAAAAGAACTTCAGTCCTCAGGTGAGAGACCCTCGCCACTGTAAGCAGCACTGCATAGGACGTTCTAGTCACCTAGTTATTTCTAGCAAGAAAAAAGTGCAAAGAGGTGGCGAGATGACTCAATGGTTAGGAGCACATGCTGTTATTTTAGAGAACTGGTTCACCCACACCCCACATTGGACAGTTCACAACAGTCTGTAACTCCAGCCTCAGGGGAATCTGCCACCCTCTTCTGGCCTCTCCAGGTGCCTGCACTCATGTGCAGACAACACACACACACACACACACACACACACACACACACACACACGAGTAAAAATATTTAAGTACAAGGTATTAGATTAGAGAGAAAGAAAGTAAAACTACATCTTGTGGTCAGATGGTGATGAGACACTGGATAGAGAAAGGAGAGATTGTCCAACACACACATAGGCGAAAAAGTAGAAGGGGGGTTGGGCAGAGAGAGATTATTAGAACTACTGAGATCAATATGCAAGTATCAATTGTGTTTCACACACTAACAATGAACAACACAAAAGCGGGATCAAGAATCCGATTTCACTTAAAACAATGTCAAAATGAATAAAATCTTGAGGAGAAAATTGAACAAAATACATACAAGACAGATACTGAAAACCACAGAACACCACTGAAGGAAATCAAAGACTATATGAGTACATGGGAAAGCATCTCATGTTTTTTAAACGAAGACAACAATTCTGAGATGGCAAATCTTGGTCTACAGATTCAAAACACCACCCATCAGAACTCCAGCTGGCTTTTTCTTTCTTATTTTTGTTTTTTGGCAGAAATTGACAAACTGATCCCAAAATTCATATGCATGGGAATGCAAGGCAACCACAGCAGCCCCAATAATCTTTCAAATAAAGAACAAAGTTAGGAATGTCACATTTCCCAAATTCACAATTTACTGCCATGGGACGGTAATGAAAATAGCAAGATCTGCCATAGGGATAGATGCACAGGAAACTAGCTCAGTCCGTAAGTACAGCCATATGCTCCTAGTCAGTTGGTTATCAACCCAAAGCGCCAAGACGACTCTATGTGGAAGGAACAGTATTTTCATTAAATAATGCTGGATGGCTAGGCACCCACATCTCACACAGTGAGGCTGGGTCTCCAGATGATGTAAAAATTAACTCAAAATGGATCAAATAGCTAACAGGATATAAATTATGGAAACCCCAAAGAGCAGCTTCTACCTCCTCATGAGCTTGCATCAGGCTGTGGTTCGCTAGACGTGACAGCAAAGCATCCGCAACAAAGGAAGAGAAAGATAAACTAGACCTTCTTAAACACTGTCATAGTCCGAAAATCAGTAAAGGGTAGGAAGAAACACCTGGCATACAGGTGCTGGCCTCCTCCCCACTGAGGAGGCTGAAGCAGGGCTACAAATACAGACCAACATGGAAATTGATGGACTCAAGCTTCAAAGTGAATGGCTTTTTATAAGAGCTGGGGGTACAGCTCAGCCTGTGGGGTAAAGTACTTGTCTAGCATGTGTGAGGCCTTGAGTTCAATCCCCAGTACTGCACAAACAAAAGGGGAGAGGAGGGGGGACGGGAGGGGAGGGGAGGGAAGAGGAGGGGAGGAGAGGAAAGGGAGGGGAGAGGAGGGGAAGGGAGGGGAGGGGAGGGAGAAGTCATCCCATGGTCCTGGCATTGGCAATATGCTGGAGTTTCCATTGCACCTGGAGCTGCACCTGCACCAATGGCCTGGTGACCTCTCCTCAGGGACTCAGATTCTGCTATTCAGTGTCCAGCCTCAGTTTCTTTCCACAACCCCTTCAGTCTTGTGGTTTCTACAGCAGCTGAGGCCGCACCTTCACCAGTGGCCTCTCCTGGCCTCTCGCAATACAAAGCCTCAGCTGCTCTCCATAACCTCTCTGATCCTGCAGCCTTCATGCCACCAAATCTAGTGTCACAAACACATCACCAAGTCTGGCTGCCAGCTTGAGAGGCATCCTTGGCCCCCCTGGGACCACAGCTTCTGTGTGCTGATTCTGTGGAAATACTTCCCAGAAGATGTCACCTCCACGATGCTGATCTCCTGTTAATCTCAGCTGACTATTCAGTCTCAGTTGAACAGAAACTACAGATTCTCAATTCAGAAGATCATACAAACAGCTGTGATAGACAGTCTCTGCTTCCCTTTGAAACATCACAACCCAAGCCTCCATTGTCTGCATTGCTCTAGCATTATCTTTCAAATTCCTGCAGAATAACCCTTTAGGCTCTCAGCACTTGACGGCTCTTCCATCCCAGAGTTCCCAATGCCACGACAATCCTCCCAAAGTCAACACAGTCAGGTCTGTCATTGCAATATGACATTTCTGGTGCCAATCTCTGTTTAATGGGGGTTCTAGTGCTGTGTAAAAAACGATAACCAAAAGCAACCTGGGGAGGAAAGGGTTTATTTTAGCTCATAGCTTATAGTTCACCATTGAGGGAAGTCAGGGTAGAAAATGAAAGCAGGAATCTGGAGGCAGGCTGAAGGAAAGGCCATGGGGAGGTGCTTCGTACTGGCTTATACCCCATGGCTTGTTCACTCTGCTATCTGAGACAATTCAGAACCACCTGCCCAGGGGTAACACCAGCCACAGTTGGCTGCACCCTCCCATATCAATCATGAATCAAGAAAATATCCCCACAGACTCGCCTACAGGCCGGTATGATAGAGGCATTTTTCAGTGTAGGGTCCCTCTGCTTGGGTGATGAGTCAAAAGTGTTTGCTGGTGAGTCCAGGATTACTTTAGTGGTTTGTGAACACATTCTGGAACTTGGCAGTGAAGACGCTCGAAGGACACGGTGAACACACTGAAAACTCCTGAGCGGTGTGCATAGAACAATAGACAGGCATAAGAGAAAACAACAGGGCAAACGAGAGCACATGGGTAAGAGGCAGAGGAGTCATGCAGAACGGATGCCGTTATAAAATAATATCAGCAAAGATCTAAAGCAGAAAACACAGTTTATGGGGAAATTAGAGATGGTCTGGTTTGGCTGAATGGCTGAGTCATCTGGAAAGATAGAGTTACAGAACAAAGTGTCAGAAAGCCTTGAATGCCCTTGTGGAATTTTCCACAGGGGTGAGGGTGGGCATGGCTTCAGTCATGGAGAGACGAATGTCTTCAGAACACATTTCAGGTCAGTTTGGACATTCTTCACCAGTGGTTATGTCACAGAATGCCATAGCTAGGAAGTCTACAAACTGAGTAATTTAGGAGCAATGGAATCTGGTTTTGAGGAGCGATGCTTAGGAATACGTAAAACAAGTAAGCGAAAACAGCCCAGTAAGCAAAAGCCTGGACCCAGTCATTCTGGCCACTCTCAGGACAGCCAGAAGGGGTCACAGCCTCAGCAGGGAGACACCTCATCTGAGAGACACAGGCCTGAGAGCCACGAGGTGAAGTTGCCCTCACAAGAACACACAATTGTTTCTGGAACCAAATGTGTTCCAGGTATAGTAGAGAAAACAAAGGCAGAGCTGAGGTAGCACGCAGAGAATGTTCAAGAAAAGAGTCATGCAGCAGAGTAGGAACCGAGACAATGGCCTTTCTGTGATGAAGTCATTTAGACCTTGTGTGTGTTTAAATCCGGCAGTGATGTAAGCCCTTATGTGTGGGAGTGTATCTTCAACACGTCTGCCTCTTTCACAATCTCCACTCATAGTAAATATTTACGGAGCCCGTGAACGCCTCTATGTTCCAGTTTAGTCCCAGGGCAGCCCACAGGGTGGCCCCTGGTGTCTATTTGGCAGAATGGATCAGAAGCCTCTGCAGAAGAAGCTGGATGGCTCCTCTCTGCTCCCACTCTGCAGGATCCCCAGGAAGCCCTATGAGTGGGCTGTCCAAAGTCCCCTGGTTACCGAGCCAAAATGAGAATTCATCTTAGAATCTCAAGTCATTTTCTCACTATCTCAATTTGTCTGTTTCTCTCTGTACAGAGGGGATAAAACCTAGTCCTTTACATATATTAGACAAGGGCCCCACCCCTGAACCACACCCGGACTCAGAGCTCTTATTCTGTACAACCTGGTAACCATCTACATCTATATACAAAGTCTACAGCTTGCCCTTCCCTCAGTTTTGGTCTTCTTGATCAACCACAAGGTCCCATGAACCAGTCCATTCCATAAAAACAAATGGACATTTCCAAGGGTCCCTTCACTGGCCAATCCAACCATCAGTGCCCACTCCAGTGGCGGGGACCCCCGCGCTTAGTCACAGTCTTGGTTGAACGGGGAAAACAATGTATGAATTTATCTGGGGAACAAAGAATAGTGAGAAAGAACCTTCGATCCTGGAGGCCAGAGCAGTCCTTTGTCAAGACACTTCCCAGTTTTCAATGCCCCATGAAGACATACACAATGGGGACTGCTCAGTCACCAGAGGGGAGGAAATCCATTTATTTGTTCTGTATTGTTCTTCCCTGTATTAGATCACCCCCAGAGGAAGTGCTGTGTGGCTGTGTGGAGGCTGAGTCTAGGCAGCAATGACTGAGACTAGATGCTGAACTCACTTATTGCATTGTATTTTTAAGGCCTAACTGTGGTGCCTCCTACCTGGGTGATGACAAAGAGCTTCCAGCTGAAATTTGGGAGCATTTCACAGGATTACAAGATTAATACTTATTTAAAAATATTCAAGGAAAGGGGTTCTAGAAAATGCCGGTGTGGAGGTAGAGTTTTCCGGCTCTACACTGATACGCATAAAGCCCCTACAGTGCTTCTACAAACAGGGTTTTGGCATTTTATTCAGGTTTACCCTTCTATTATTAAACATTGAGGAAAGAGTGTCTTTGGGTTAAATCTCTGCCAAGGTGTCTCTCTACATACAGGATGTGATCCTGGGAGGACAGCTGTCTTGCCAAGGGGGCTGGGGATGCTCCTGAATTTGTCAGGGCATGCTTTGTTGATCTGATTACAATGTAGGCCTATCACAATGTTGCCTATAAATATTAAGAGAACATGTGGAGAGAAAGACCATCTCACTGGGGGAGATAACTCATATTCTTCAAGCGGCTCTCCCCACCTGGAGGATGCCAATGTTTGATCCAAGGCCAGTGGCCGTGGTCCATGGCTCCTCTAGCACGAGGGGTCAGAGGTGTCCTTCAGAAGGAAGCAGAGCTGCTTCACTTTGGCTTAGTGCCCTGGCCCAGCACCATCCTGGATCCTCCACCTCTGACCTCTGCTTCCTCAGGTGCCCCTTGTGTTTTTGGATCTGTTTCCTACTGCATTTTAGACTAGCTTCAAAGATCTCCACTCTAGATTATCCACCCTACTTCACACATCCCTCCCACCTCCCTCTGCCAAAAAGCAAGTCTCTTCTATTTCTGGAGGGTGCGAAGAGACCTTATAAAGGACTCCTCTGGAATAGAAACCCAGGCATGTTCCTCTCTCTGCTACCCTCTGCAAGGGGTCACGATGAATTAAAGCATGATTCCTGTGTTCAAAGAAAAGATCCAGCTTTGCCAGCTCTGATGACTTTAATTTTCCCCTCTGAGCCCCTGGTGGGATAATAGTTTCCTCTCTGCCTTGGCCCCACTAACCCAAATACTAAAGAGCTGTGGCTTGACGAGCAGAGGACAGTTCAGCTCTCCCATGCTGATGCAAAGGGTTTTGTTTTATAGTAGCCTGCTTCTAGCACTCATGAATCGGTGCCAAGGAGGAAGACGGACTCCATATATAAACCTTACTACAATGTTGCTGTAAGATGCTCCGGCCCATTAGTCCTCAAAGCGTTCGGCTCTTTTGTTGTCCTTTTTTTTATTTGGGGGAATTGCATGCCTAAATGGGGTGCTTGACTTTCTGCTAAATGGAATTAAAAGAAATAAATAACTCGGAGTGTTTAAGTGCAGTCCTACCCTGTGATTTCTATTCAATTCATTGTATTGCCTAACTTTTCTCATTAAAAAAAAAAAAGCCACTTGTGAAAGAGGGGTAAACAGTGATGAGTGTCACAATCAGCTTCACAAGGCAGAGAGACCCATGGCATATCATGTGAAGAAAAACAAATTTCTCTATCATTTCCCATTTTAACCAAAATCAGTTCTTTTTTTTAAGAAAAAAAAAGAAACTTTAAATAAATCAGATATCCAAGGATTATTTTCTAAGCCCTGGAAAATGCTTTCTCCTACATATATTGGGGATGAAAAGAAATTCCCTTTACTTTCGTTTTTCATTGTTTAAAACAGGGTCTCATGGAGCCACTGACGGCCTTGAATTCCCGATCTTCCTGCCTCTGCCTCCCAAGTGCTGGGATGGCCGACATCAACACACTAGGCTATCCCTTCATTCCCTATGCTATATTCTTTGTCCCACCAGACCCCACCCTGGAGGAAGACTCTAATTTACATATTCAGCAGCCTTAACCTCTAGCCATGATAACTCACACTGTGTTGGGGGGTTCAAAGCTTGTTTCTATGTCCTTGCTTAGGAGAAGCTCAACAAACGCACAGGAAATGGAGCAGAGATCGGGGTCTCAGCCCCAGAGACACTGAGGGGAGGCATGTGAGGGTGCTAAGGAAGTCACTCATTCCTCTGCCCCCTTTCCACAGGGACACCAATCAACTTGTCCAGCACAGGGAACCTATGGGAAAGAGCAGAGCTGTAGGCTGAAAATGACCTGAACTGAGTCGTGTATCCATAACTCCCTGGCTCTGAGACAGACCTGGAGTAAAGGACGTGAACAGAAGAGCCAGGATTCCAGATTCACAACAGGAGGCAAACTTCACTTCAGATCTTGGCACCAGGCTTAAATGAGACAGCAAATTTAAACGCCAGTTTTGTTGATGAGCATTTAATCCTTGCGTCTAATTTTAATGTGAATGGAATTCTTTTATTATTTTTAAATTTTTGTGTGTTTGGGTGTTTTGCTTGCATGTACGCCTGCACATAATGTGAATGTGGACCTGTAGAGGTCAGATGAAGGTGCTGCATGCCCTAGGAATGGAGTTTGGTTTGAGCCATATGTGGGTGCTGGGAATCAATCTGGGTGCTCTGAAAGAGCAGACAGTGCTGTTAACCACTGAGCCATCTTTGAAATACATTCTTAAGTCAACACAAAGATACCTTTTGGGCCTACACAGAAAGATTTATGCTGTTTTGATATCTGAGTGTGTGTGTGTGTGTGTGTGTGTGTGTGTGTGTGTGTGTGTGTGTGTGTAGAGATAAAAAAAAGCTTGTGGTATGGAAGTTGACTCTTCTGCCACCAAGTGGGTCCCCGGGATGGAACTCAGGTGGACAGACTTGGTAACAGATGCCTTCACCCACTGAGCTACCATCTCTCCACAACACTGGCAAAACACAACACGTTCACCACAGCAGTGTCTCTGTGGTAGTGTGGTCCGCTTCTCCTGTGACTTGGCAATTCCGGTGGATCCATTCTGTCTTTACTGAGCCATCTCAATAAAATCCAAGTTTCCTTCCCTGCATCTCTCCGTAGGCCTGAGGACCCCAGGAGCCACTGCGGACTCTGGCTCTGTCTGTTCCATCCGTGGCTCACTGGGGCATGATTTAGAACAAGTTCTGAAGGCAGTGGAGCCTTTTCCTTTTGTAAATGTAACTTCCATTTAATAAGCCTGGGAACATGCGGCGATGCCAGGTCTGGAGTGGACAGCCTTGGCGACCTCAGCCCATTCTCAGTTCTTGATCACAATTCGATTTCCTCTGGCATCAAAAGACAAACTGTTTTAGCTAACAACGTTCTTCCCTAGCAAGAGTGAGACCTAGCTACTTGGCAAAGAACCTGCTCGCTGGCCAGGCAGTGTGGCGAAGCTCTTCGGCAAGAGCTGAGACACCGAATCTTGGAGAGGGACACAAAGTAAGACCAACAGGGAGTTGGCAGCTCCACACAGCGCCCATATGACAGTGTAGGGGGTTGGTGCCATCTCCTCTGTCCCCCCAGAGAATCCTGCTTATGTAGTCCCGTTTGGCACTGGGAGCCACGCTGTGGACTGGATGTGTGCTGGTGTCTTTCAAGAGAATCTCTCTTACTCAGAATTCTGTCATTTGGCCCCGGTGTTTTCCCAAGGTGGGTCGATACTCACACCCACCTCTGCAGCCTCAATCTCATCACCCTTTATTGCCCCCATGTGCGCTGCATACTCTGGCGGGGTGCTCTCCCAGACTTCAGCCTGTGAGCATCTTTCCTTGGGAGTTCATCTGAGGTTCCAATTTGCTCATATCACCTTACCTAATTACTCAGGGAGTGCTGATAATGCTTCTGCTCATTTCGTATTAGCAAGCTGGCTCGCCTCCCATTCTCCCGGGGAGGATTGTCCTTGTGTGTGAGGCAAAGGGCGTGTACTGCTGTTCTCTTGCCAGACACAGAGGGAGGCCCTGGGACTCGGGGACTCTCGGTGTTCCTACTCACATAGTGCATGTCTTAGGCGGAAGATCACTGGCCACATATGCTGTGCATGGTGGACCAGTCCTGTCAGGAATGCCTGCAACAGTGTGGAAGCCCTAAGAACAAGACATGTGCATGCACCTTCAAGCCGGAGAAGAATCTGAATGCCCCTCACCCAGCACATCACATAAGAAGTCTCTAACTAGTCCCCTTAGGCCCTGGACTGATGCTTGAATTCCTAGGTTCCCAGTTACAGATGCCTAACTGACTCCTTTCTGTTCCCAAGTCACATGTCTCTTCTGACCAGCCAAACAAGGTATTTGGGCTTTGGTTTGGTTTGGTTTATTCTCACAGATGGTTGTTCTGCACAACCATCAAGTCTGAGGTGCTAAATTCCATCATTTACATCACATTTTCATTTTAACAGAAACCTACTAAGGATGGTGGACTTAAGATCACAGATGTTGCCTCGATTTGGAGGGATTTCCACAGCAAGTCAGAATCTCAAGGGGCAAGAACTGGAGGTCGTTGAGGTGTTTGGCATTGAATCAATTTAATCATGCATGCCCACATCTAAGCGGCTTCTAACAGCAGCACAGAAGGAAAATTATCTGTGTTAAATGTACTAAACACCAGAACAGTTTACATTTGGCTACAGTTGGGGAGAAATTGCTTCTTTCCTCACATAAAGCTCTTCTTACATCAGTGTCACCACTAACTATCCAATAAAGGCTTGGTCAGAGAGAACTTCATAAGCTCCATGTGTAACAGTGAACTGTAACCTGATGGAGAAAGGGAAGAATCATTTATTGATCCCCGATCACTTCGTTCATCTGGTCAGTTGCATGGCTCACTGACAGTGTTTGAGTATTTCTTTTTTGTTTGTTTGTTTTTCGAAACAGGGTTTTTCCGTGTAGCCCTGGCTGCCCCGGAACTCACTCTATAGACCAGGCTGGCCTCAAACTCACAAATATCTGTCTGTCTCTGCCTCCCAAGTGCTAGGATCAAAGGCGTGTGCCTCCACTGACCAGCATGTTTCAGTACTTCTTAACAGGTATTTATTCAACAACAGACGACCCCCATGCCTAACCTCAAGTCATTTCTAATCTAACAAAGTAATATATATCTATACAAAGAAACTCCATGTTACAAAAAGCACAGCCCAGTGATATAATCTTAAGAAATATAGGCATGATTCAATCATCTGAGAAATCAGATCTCTGTAGAATTACATTGTTTCCCAACATTTGTGAGTGTTCATTATAGGAAATTTGGAAAACACTGAATAGCTTTGGAAGGGCATATTGAATATTCACAACTCCACCCAACAATGATGCAATTAGTCAAATCTACTCAGATGGCAAATTTTCTGAGTGCTTTTGCATGTGTATAGCAGGGACCACTAAATGTCATGGGGCTGAGGATACAGCATACTTTTCCCCGGAGCATTAAATTGAGAAGTTTCACTTAGACATAAAACTGCTTTAGGAGCTCGTGCCTCACATATCTATTCTGTCTGTTAGCATCCATCGCAACAGACACAGGAAGAAAAACAAGAGCAAACTGTATTTAATGTTGGCAAACACCAGGTAGAGTTAAAGTCATTCTTTAAGAAACAAATACACTCAAACACTCGCACACACGATATTAAAATAGAAAAGGGCTCCAATGGGGTCTATAAAATATCCCAGACAGACAGCATATTGGATCGTCATCTGAGGATGCAGAAAGAGGCAATATCTCTGAGCGTTATTAAACAGAGACCGTAAGAAATGCTTTCAAGTTTCTGAAATTCTCTATAACAATAATATTGTTTACAGCTGTTATTTCTGACTTTTTTTGTTAGCAAAAGAATCTTGATTTTCAAATGAGAGACTCCAAAGTAGAAAACTCCATGAGGGGTAGGCTTGGGGCTGGGTGACCCTGGATGGTCAGCAGGAAGCTCCGCTGGGCTTCAAGTCAGTGGCTCTAACTGTGACATCAGCTCACATCTTCATTCTCTGGTGCATTGGCGCTGATCAACCTCCCTACTCTTTCCTGACTGGAGCTGTAGACCCCCTGCCAGCATCCACACGTGGGGTGGGTAGGATTCATTCTGGAATTCAGAGTCAACCACATATTTGGAAATGCCTTTCCAACATTCCCGCTAAGGCCTGAAGCAATAAAGCAAGGGGGTGGGGAGGTAGGGTTCTCCCAGCTAGCAAACTGCAAGCTGGCTGGGCTGTGTCAGAGAATTCTGCACAGGGAAGGATGGGTAAGAGCTGACACAAGCCTAGGCTCTGTTGTGATCCTGTTTTGTGACAGGTGTGTTTGCTGTTTTGATCCATAAAACTGACATATTAGTATCCTGTTTCTCCAGTAGGAAAACTGAGTCTTGAGAGTTAAATGCTGAAAATCACACCACTTGTTCTAAGCACCAGTTCTCACTGCTTCATGGAATGTTGATTTCAAGAACTGGTCTACAGCTCAGCCATAGAGGCCCTGGGATCCCTTCCTGGCACCACACACACACACACAAACACACAGAGATACAGACAGACACAAATACACATAGAGACAGACAGACATACACACACAGAAATACAGACAGACACAGACGCATACAAATACACACAGAGACAGACATACAGACAGACAAACAGACACATACCCTCACAGACATACACACACAGAGACATACACACAGAGAGAGATCACACAGACAGACACACACACAAATATACACAGAGACAGACACACAGACACACAGAGATATACAAGCAGACATACACACACAGAGAGACAGACAGACAGACACACACACACATACACACACACACACAAATACACAGAGACAGACAGACACATACACAGAGACATATATACAGGCAGACATACCCATACACACACAGACAAACACACAGTGAATGAAAGAGACGGATATACGCATACACACGTGGGGGCTGGAGAGGGAGGGAGAGAGGGACAGAGAGAGGAAAAGGTTGATTCCATACATGAGTCATTCTAGGCCAGTTTTCTGTGTATTACTTGCTTCCTGTTTTTAATTACTCTTATAATTAAAAAATTCAGGATATAAAATTAGATTTTAGAACAAATTCCAAATCTTGTGTGAGAAAATTTCTGGAAAGAAATTTAACAACATGCTAAGGGTGTTGTCTGGAGACAGTAGAACAGAGGGTTTTATTTTGCATTATATATATATATATATATATATGCTGTGCTCACAAAACAGCTACTAGTTCTTATCGAAACACAAAGAGTTTGCTGTAGGAGGCAGACATAGTCCCCTTTTTTTTCCTCAGCACACGGGGACACACACACACACACACACACACACACACATAGGCGGAAGATTTATAACTCATTTTTTTCCTTTATGATTTTTCTAAATTTCTCAAATTTTCATCATACACAAAAAAACATTTAGGCAAGTGAGTGTGATAAATACTATATGATTGAGAAAAATAAGACATTTTCCATTGTGTTCTTCAATTTTCCTGCCTAGACCGCACCAGAAATAAGCCCAGCAAAGTCAGAAAACACTCCATGACGGTGTTCTCAGCGTGTTTTAAATTGGAAAAGTGGCTAAACTACATTAACACAAGGTCAGCAGGTCTGTGGGCATTCTGAGAGCCAGTTATGATGCCATGACTTCTGCAAATGGTCTCATTTAATAGACCCAACAACCCCACAAGTAACATGGCGTGTGTCTACAACCGAAGAGGGAACCGGGGCTGAGCTGAGCCATAAGGCATGTTCACCGAGGTGCCAGTCGGTGATGGTGGGGCTGTACTTGATCCCAGTGTGCCTGGATTATAGATACTGCCAGTCTTAGTTAGGGTTTCTATTGCTGTGAAGGGACACCATGACCACGGCCACTCTTATAAAGGAAAACATTTCATTGTGGTGGTTTACAGTTTCAGAGGTTTAGTCCGTTGTCGTCATGGAGGGAAGCATGGCGGCATGCAGGCAGATGTGGTGCTGGAGCAGTAGATAAGAGTTCTACGTCTTGCACAGGCAACAGAAAGTGGTCTGAGACACTGGACAGTATCTTGGGCATATATGAGACCTCAAAGCTTGCCTCCACAGCAACACACTTCCCCCAACAAGACCATACATACTCCAACAAAGCCACACCCCCTAATAGGGCTACTCCCTTTGGGGGCCATCTTCTTTCAAACCACCACACTGCCCTTGAGCCAAAGTCATATTTCCTTCAACATAGTAAGGGTGACACATGGATGATAAATGCTATACACCTGTTCACAAGCCATTTCCTATTCTGCCTAGCAACCTCTCATTTCAAGATTGTCAATGTGGGGGCCACTGAGTCCACACAAATGATAAGCTGTTTGTGAACCCAGAGTCCCTCTGCCGACAGGACACATTTGGTGCCAGTCAGCATGGATGTTTCTGGCACATTTTGATCTAGCTCGCTTCCCCAGTTTTACTTCCCTCTTATTGAGAAACTATCTCCATAAGCACAAAAAGAAAACTGAAAAAATACATTTTACATGTTTTAAATTTGAGAACCTGGAATTTGACTCGGGCATGGAGCCTGATTGGATTTCTGACTTTACCTCCTTAGCATTTTCATAACGACTTAGCAAAGGAAGAAGAAACAATAGTCTCACAACATTCTTTTCCATGGGAAGGAAAAATTAAGTACCAAGGACCTGTTCAACTTGCATATGAGAACTATCACTTTTTATAACTCTTTCATGGTGGGAAGAATCCATAGTATTAAATAATCACAAATGAAGACTGAAAGGATTTGTGGGCAGTCTACCCATGGCCATGAGAAAAGTCCCCTCATATGTTTCTCCTCAGCAAACTATTCTAGATTCTGGATTTGTCTCCAGTGGAGCAGACAGTTCAGTCACTCATTCACTGACTCAACAAACTACACAGCTACACCCAACATGTGCCGGGTTCTATATGGAATATATCAGCGAACAAATCCAAGTCTCAGGTCCACTGGATGTTGAATTCTTGTGAGCAAGGTCAACCACAAACCGCTGACCAGTGAAAATATCAGTTCAGGAGGGAATAACTGATATTGAAGAAAATTTAATGAGAAGTAAGTGGAAAGGAGATTGGTTGGCAGTTTTGTATTGTTTTAAAAAAAAAAAAAAAAAAAAAAGACGGATAGGCATCTCCCTACAGGGGTGACTCATGAGCAGTGACTTCAGGAAATGATGTGTGTGAAGGTCTCAGAAAGACGTGTGCAGGATGAGGATGCTGTGACGTTGTGGTCTGAGCAGAGTCCAAAGACGTATAATCACCAGTCCCAGCTGTACATTTTACTGTCATAGAATATGTAGAGGCCAGGGTGCTTGTAAGCAGCCTGCAATGGATGGGGCAGTCCCCCGGCAAGAGATAGGCAGCCTGAGATATCACCCACGCCCACCACGAGAAGCCGTGCCCCACAGTGTCCCGTCCACTCTCTCACACAGATCCGTCTGCTCCTGTGACTGCGGCAGCCGTTGCTCACAATTGTATGCACACCCTACCAGGAGGAGTCCTGCCAGCATTCACCATGGTGAGCAAGAAGACATAGCAAACAAGATGTGTTTGGAATGCATTCATCACTACCTTGCTCACACCGTCACAGCTGGAACAGGGTTATAAACACCCCTCACCTATTTTGAAGCTCCTCCATGTCGCATCCACTAAACCAGACAGCCCAGCTTCATCTCCCAGAACATAACATCCCAGTTTGCAAAAGCTTGGCAGCAAGCAGCAGGGCAGTAACTAAAGGGGGCTGATAACAACCCAAGGAGATAAGCATGACAAGGTGAAAGGAAGAAGAGCAACAGTGCTGGAGATGATAAGTGGTACCCACAATGAAGAGACACATTCTAGATGTCGGGCATCACCAGCCAGAGAGCACTGAGCTGTCCCAACCAGATGGTACTGGGTCAGAATGATACCGAGTGCACAGGATATCAGAGCAGAGAGCTGTGGTATTCAGAGCTCAAAAGCCTGTTGGTTTGTTTTTTATAAAAAGTTTGAATATCTGTCAAGTGAGAGTACTCTCTCTGTTCTATTGAAAATATGTCTAGGATTTTGGTGGGGTTGTGTTTATTCCAAGGACTACAAAGCTGTTTGTACTTTGTGAGATTATAAAAGGTTTGTGTAAAGCCAGGGGGCAGTGGTGCATGCCTTTAATCCCAGCACTGGGGAGGCAGAGCCAGGCGGATCTCTGTGAGTTCAAGGCCAGCCTGGACTACAGAGTGAGATCCAGGACAGGCACCAAAGCTACACGGAGAAACCCTGTCTCGAAAAAAAACAAAAACAAATAAATAAATAAATAAAACGTTTGTGCAAATGAGTGTTTCTTTTCCTGTCCCAAGTCTCCCTGTTAAACCATTTTAGCCATGGTCACCGTGGGCTCGGTGGCCATTAGCTGTATTTTTCTTCAGGATTAAAAGGGGAGCAAGCACAGGGTTTCTTTTTCTCAGCTGTTCTCACAATTTCTGCATTCACTTGTGTGCTTTTGATTGCTGTTGGCTTTTCTCCCCTCTGCCCTGACACATTCTCTTTCTTCTATGTTGAAGGAGAGATTTAAGGAGAGAAATACTGCAGGGAAATCCTCCCCTGTCAGGAACTGGAGCTAAAGGGGAAGCTTGCCGTCTTACAAAACTGTTCTCAGGTGGTTGTATCCACTTAACTGGATAAGATAAAGTGTATTTGCACACACGCAGGTCCAAACAGCTATGTCTGATATGTATGGATAGACATGCCATGTGAGTTTCTTACGTTTGCTTGAAAAACTGGCTATGAATAAATGTGCTTATGCTAATGACATATATTTATAAACTATAGCTCCTACTCTCCTACTCGGTGTGTTTGTCATCACTAAAAACATTGCAAAGTGGAAGACAGCGATGACAAACCACAATGGGACCTGCCAGGGGCGCGATAGAGGACTTCAGGCCTTGCATTATTTCCTGGTGACATAGTGCTATGTGTTTAGGACCGCATCGGTCTGGTTTCACAGTTCATTAACAAGACAGCCCAAGAAGAGATTGCACTCTTATTGCACGTATTATCTGGGCCACTGCAGCAGACACACAGATCTTGACACAAATAGAGCCCAGTTTAGATACTTTCAGAATCCGTCACCCACCTTACGCGCTGATAAACGTCTCTCCACACCACTGGGTCAACTTACATCGTCTAGAATTAGGGGGAGCAGAGAGAATACAAACAGACGAGGTGGAGCTGGTGGAAGCCGTTGGTTCTGAGTGAGATAAAGACCTCCTTACAGACCATTAGGGAACCCAGACTAACGGAAATCAGAAAGGCTTGGGCTGTTCTGCTGCAAGGGAAAACAGTTGATAAGGATCAAATCCAGAGAGATTAACTGTAGGCTAGATGCAGTTGTTTTGGTGGGGGGGGGAGTTGGTTGTTTTGTTTTGCTGTTTTAGAGAGGGGATGCCTGGGACATGAACTTACCACGGAAGGGTTGAGTCTCACGTTAATCATCTGTCTGCCTTGGCTCACAGAAGCTACCCTGGGTGGTTGGGGATCCCTAGGAAGGTTAGAGGAAGTGGCCTGCTGGGCGTGGCTTCAAAGGGTGGACAGTGAGCAGTTTGACTTTTCCCATCAGTGTCTAAATTTATCTCCATTGTTTCTTTACTTTTCATTTCTTTTTGTTTTTTTTTTTTTCTCTTTTGCACTAAAATGGGACTTGTGCCCAGGGAAGGACAACAATATCTTGACAGCGAACTCCGTGCATCGAAGACAGGGTCATCTACATTGTCTGGACTCCATGTGCGACAGAGATTATACTTGGAGAGAACAAAAGAAGTACGCAACAGAAATGTCCCCTGCCAGTAAACAAGAGAAACGTGACTCCCTGTAACAGGCAGCTTCCTGAAGCTTTGCAGTTTATGAAAATAATTGCTCCATTCCCACCCCTCCCCCAGTGCTTCTCTGAGAAGACTTCAGACAGGAGGAGTTTCCTACGGCTGGGACTGCTCTTTGGGAGTAGCTTGAAGACGTACAGAAGCTGCACGAGAGGAAATTTAATCAGCACACTCTTGTTGCACCATAGTGTACCAGGGTGGCTATGCAGCGCAGTAGTTACAAGAGACTGGGAGAAGCCTGACTCAACATCATGCTGAGCGCAGTGGAGTCCAGTCTTCTCATTGAAATGGACAGTGCAGTGACCACATCGACACTGTGTGGTTCAACACCCTGCCTGAGGCAGTTACTGTTGCTTGGTATTTTGTTGTTGTTGTTGTTGTTGTTAAGAGTGTTCCCTGTGCTCCACATCCTCTCCAACATATGTTGCTTGGTATTCTAAAAGGCTTTTCATCCACTCAGTAAAGATGCTTCTAGAACAAGCTTTTAACTCAACAGTGGATGTGCCTTCTAGTATAGGACTCCTTAATGCCTTTGCAAGTATGAGCGATTTTGACTATAACAGCTCTGCCCTTAATAACATGATACTCACAACAGTTAAAAAGAAAAAAAAATGCAGTATGGACATAATTCCAAGATGCCTAGTAAAAGCTTCTCCTCTACAGAAGACCTCACAGACAACAATAATGATGTATCAAGAGCCAGATAGACACAGCCCTGATAAATTGGACCAAGTCTCCTTTGAAGAGAACCATTTACTCACTATTAAAGCACTTTGGGACACAGAGGCCACAGAAATGGAGGTAATACAGACAAACCAACTGAACTCTTAATGTCCCAGCATCCTCATAGCTACCAGCATGCCTTGCTGCCTGTCCTGTGTTAGCTGATGCTATCGTCCCTGAAAGCAGGTTCTGAGGGGTGGACTGGCTCAAAAGAGCTGATTGAAAGTGGATAAAGGCAAAGAAGATCTCTAGACTCCTCTGAAGTGAATTCATAAAAATTTTACTGTTGTTTTTGTTACTATTCAGTTCCTTTCACTTAGGTAGCCACAAGCTGTACTCCTTGAACTCAACCAATGAGGGTGACATACAGCATATGGGAGAACGGGAAGAAAATGGGATTGTGTGATCAGCAGGGGGCTATCAGTGAGAGAACACGATCTACCCACTCCCTATACCATTTGGTCGCCTTTGCAGATGAGTTTGCAGTAATGGCCATGGGGCATTTTGCCTACATTTTCATGCCTGCAATAATCCCAAATCCCTTGGAATTTTGCAGAGGTAGATTGAGCCTGTAGACAACACGTACTTGGAAAACAATTTGCAGTCTCTTGTTTTGGCCTAGCTTTGGGATCCAGAGAAGTAACCAAATGAGCATTGACTGATAAAGCCCAAGTAACGCTGACTTAAAAATCATGGCAAGGTTCACCTCAGGGTCATTTTGTCTAGTTGCTGAAAATCAGGGGATAGCATCAGAAAATAAGTTTTACTGGGGCCCAGAAATTACAATTAAGCAATTTCGGTGGAATATAGAGCTTTGAAAACTGTACTCCATCATCATGTTGAGAGCCCTGGTGGAGTTGATTCTTCCCTCTACATCAACTTCACCCCTGAACTTTTTTTTTTTTTGGTTTTTAGAGACAGGGTTTCTCTGTGTAGCTTTGTGCCTTTCCTGGATCTTGCTCTGTAGACCAGACTGGCCTTGAACTCACAAAGATCCGCCTGGCTCTGCCTCCCGAGTGCTGGGATTAAAGGTGTGTGCCACCACTGCCGCCAGGCTCCCTGAACTATTAAAACACTGATCTAAAAGATGATAAGAAATAGAAAAGATAAATACTCAAGAAAGACTATGCATTGATTTTATCTGATCTTAAGGAAAGAATTAAACCAATGAAAAGAATGACATTAAAAATCTGTTCTCTCATTCTTATAATGTACTAGAAACTAGATCTTGTGCTTTACAATTGCCAATCAAATCCATACTTCTGATGAAGACAACAGATCAGTGCTGTAAGAAGTGACAATTGATGGCAGAGAAAATCAAATCATCAAAAAAGAATATGACTCACTCAAGATACCACAGTTTATAGAGGATGGGGCAGGGCTTAAACCCCAGAAATCTGGCTTCAGAATCCATAACACAAACTCCCAAGAGCCCACATTCTGATTTTGTTGTCTTAGTTGAGGATTCTATTGATGTAATGAAACACCATGTTCCAAAAGCAACTTGGGGAAGAAAAGGTTTATTTCATTTACACTTCTACATCACAGTCCATCACTGAAGGAAGTCAGGACAGGAACTCAAGCAGGGCAGGGACCTGGAGGCAGGAGCTGATGCAGAGGCCATGGAGGGGTGCTTCTTACTGGCTTGCTCCCCATGGCTTGCTCAGCCTACTTTCTTATAGAACCCAGGACCACCAGCCCAGGGATAGCACCACCCACAATGGGCTGTGCCCCCCCCATGCATCAATCACTAATTGAGAAAACGTCGTATAGGTTTGTGTACAGCCCAATCTTATGGAGGAATTTTCTCAGTTGACTTCCCCTGCTCTCAGATGACAACAGCTTATTCAAGTGACACAAACTATACAGCACAACTGGAAAACATTTTAAGAAGAAAATAGAAAGTGACAAGGCAGCAGGTCA
>CABHPQ010174894.1:7715-23021 GCA_902168405.1 Peromyscus aztecus | reverse complement strand
TGGTCATGGGATTCACCCTCTGAAATGGCAAGCCCAATAAACTCTCCTCTCTGAGTTGCTTTGGTCATGGTGTCTCTTCACAGCAACAGTACGGTAACTAAGACAGGGATTAACCATCCGGTCGGTCGGTTCCTTTGGCAACCAGCAAATGTTCTTCAGCTCATGGGGAGACAGTGGTGGGAGTTTTCAGGTTGTGCCATCAGGGCTGGCACAGTGAGAGGGACTCATCTCCAGGCCCTGCTCCTCAGGCACCAGCACCATCCCTGAAAGGATGAAATGGCTGCTACTTCTCCAGGCTCCCAACCTTGCTGAGGGAAGGGGCTCACCGACTTCCCTGGGGGGAGAATTGGGCACAGGGTGGTCTTAGACTGATGGGAGATAGTCAACAGAGAGTTTATGGGCATCTACATGATAAGCCCATCCCCACCCCTCTCCACCGAGCCAGTATCCTGAAGTTCCCTGTGATGGGTTAACTGTCCCAGTGGAGAGGCTCCCACATACCCATTGAGTGCCCTCCGATGAAGGAGTTGGCATACCACCATGTGGTCCTTGATGCAGCTGATGAATGAAAGGCTCTACCAAGGTGTGCTGAATTCAGATCTGTCTCCAAGCAGCTCAATCTTCATGGCTGCGTCTCCCTCCCCAGAGACCCAAGATCATCCCGGGAGAAATCTCCTTTTTCTCTTAGTAAAACGACTAGTATATCTTCATTTGCTATGAAAATACACAGTGACATGTGGGTGTGTCGAGAACCCTCGAGGTCACTCATGAAGTCCTGACACCCAGCAATCCTCTGTGGAGGCACCAGCCGCAGACACGGAATCCCCAGGTCTTCAGTGAGCCCCATCATGCTCCCCATCCCAGCATCCTCTGGTTCATGTCCCCTATGCTGACACCTATGCCCATGTCTCTCTTTCCATCCCTCTGCTCATGATGCTGGGAGCTCATGATGCACCACACCACCCCAGGTATCCGAAGTTTCCCTCCATGGCCGTGCCCTGAGGTCAGCTTCTCCTTCAGCCCTCTCTAGTGAGGTGTTGTTTCAGCCCCAGCCGGAGGGAGATGGGGAGTGTCTTCCATCTTTTGTCTAAGCTTCCAGCTAACCGAGGAGATCTCTTGTTTGGTTTGGGACCCTGCTCTCTGGGCCCCTTTCCAGTAGGATTCTGTATTGTTAGAGTCACTTAGTGTTACTGTGATCAAAATATCCAGTAGAAGCAACCCAAGGAGAGAACAATTCATTTGGCTCCTTGTTTCTGAGGGCTCAGTCTGTGACAGCTTGGAGCTGAGTGTGTGGGCAGAATGTCAAGGTCAGGAGTCCAAGAACAGCTGTTCACATCAAGACAGACTGGGAGGGAGACAGCCATGCTACATATACCCCGAGGACAAACTCCCTGAAACCTATTTCTTCTAGCAAGGCCCCATCTTCCAAAGGTTCTAGAACCTTCAAAACAGTTCCACCCTCTGGAGACCAAGTGTCTGAAGCATGAGTCTGTGGAGACATTTCACATTCAAACCACAACACCACCCTTCCATGACACTGAAGACCCACCCTGAACCCCAACCTTCAGTTCTTAGATTTTTCTCAGCTCCTCTTCTGGCTTTTCTTGCTGTGCCCAAGTGTCTGTGCTGAATATCATCATTCAGGACTCGACTTCCATGTCACTTCTGGAGAAGACAGGCCTTTCTTGGGTCCCTGTGCTGGATAGTCTTATGTCAACTTGATACAAGCTAAAGTCATCTGAGAGGAGACAACTTCAGTTGAGAAAATGCCTCCATAAGATCCAGCTCTAGGGCATTTTCTTAATTAGTGATTGATGGGGGAGGGTCCTGCCCATTGTGGATGGTACCACCCTGGGCTGGTGGTCCTGGGTTCTACAAGAAAGCAGACTGAGCAAGCCATGGGGAACAAGCCAGTAAGCAGCACCCCTCCATGGCCTCTGCATCAACTCCTGCCTCCAGGATCCCGCCCTGCTTGAGTTCCTGTCCTGACTTTTTTAACGATAGAGTACAATGTGGAGGTGTAAGCCAAATAAACCCTTTCTTCCCCAACTTGCTTTGGTCATGGTGTTTCACTGGAACACCAGAAACCCTAACTATGACGGCTCCCAGCCGGTTAGTGTCCCCAGTTTGCTATCCTAGACTCACTCTGGCCAAAGCACTGACTAAACGCATCTCGAATCTCCTTTAGCTAACTTAAAACTTCTATTTATTTTCATCATCCCACACACATCTATAATGTACTTGGATCATATCCCCCCCGCATTGTTCTCTCTTCCCCTCTTTTCCCTCCTACTGAACCCCCACTTCTTACAGTGAAACCGCCTCCTTGTCCTTTCTCCTTGATGAACCCCCAATTCTGTTTCTTGCTGTCTGGGTTGCTTCTCTGCAAACCGAGCCCGGACGGCGCTGCTACTCAAGGGGGCATGTGAGGGGAACACAGAGGGACAGAGAAAGGAGAGCTAAGCAAGAATATGATCTTCAGAGGAAACAGATCCACGGAACAGGATCCAGGGTCTGGAAATAGACTCACCACCCATGGGCAGTCAACAAGCCTGGTGTCCTCCTCCACGGGAGGGCAGTCTTCTCAGCCCGTGGCATTGAGTGACCCAGTGATTGAATGTATGACCCCCGCCCCCCCCAACTTCATCTTACAGGACAGGGAAAAAACCCTGAGTGGGACCACCAACCTCCGTGCGAGACCTACAGCATGCAGCTTGTAGAAGAAAGTGCTGGAGGGTGTCATGGCTACCTTGAGGGTAAGACTTGGATGTTGAGAACAGATCAAATATTTCTCAGAAAACATACAAATATTCTTTCCGTAATTATTTTAGTGTATACAGTTGCTCATCTGTGAGAACTACATGCATGTATACATTGTATTTTGATCATATCCACCTCCACTGCCCCCCAAACACCTCCCAGTCCCCCCACCTGTTAACACCTCCCAGTCCTCCCTCCCTCCCCCCAACACCTCCCCGGCCCCGCCCCTGCCACTCCCTTCTCCCAGCTTCATGTCCCCTTTTCATGTCCCACTGAGTCCAATCAGTGCTGTCCCTATGTGCATGGGTGTGGGGCCACCAGCAAGGGTAACCTACCAGGGGCCACTTCCCTGAAGAAAGCCGACTCCTCTCCCCCCCCCCCCGCCCCAGGAGCCAGAGCTCCTCAGCTAGGAATGGGGTGCCACAAGTGCCCCCTCCCCATGCTGGACCGTTCACACTGGCTTGATCTTATGCAAGTCTTGTGCCGACAACCCCAGCTGCTGGGAGTTCACCAGTACCGCAGTCCTGTCCTGTCCAGAAGATGGAGGGAGAGAAAGAGACCCAGCTCTGTATCCAGGGAGGAACCCCTGGAGGCAGGTCCAGGCTGGGGTGGACTGGGGTCCTCTCTTTGTCTTCTCTGTGTGGGTCAAGGTTCACACCTTCTCCAGCCTGTCCTGCCCGGTGTCCTGGAAGTAGCCAGCTATGATGGAGCTTGCTCCCCAGGGTGTTTATGATGGGAGCTTTGCTCAGGGGACCAGGAAAGGAAGCAGCCAGGCTGTGATGGAGGCCCAGTGTCACCCGGATGGGGAGGGTGGGGCTGAACAGCCATGTGCCAGCTGCCTCATGCTGGCTGGAGGCTGGGGTCCAGGCCTTGTGTCCTACGTGGACTGATTTTTGGACCTGGTCTTTGGGGATCAAATGTGCTTCTGGAGTCTCAGGAGTTGACACCAGGGACCTTTTCTTCCATGGGTGAGGGACTTCTTTGGTGGCCATGGAATTCCAGAGATAATAGAGGAATTGAGTGCAAGGGCACTTTTCATATGCAAAGCTCTCACCCCACCCACCTCCAGCTCCCACACCCTCAACCACTGTCCCCACCCCAAATCCACTGGGACAGGGTGCCAGAGAGTACCAGAGACCACCTGTGCTCTAGAATATTCAAAATGGCCAGCTTCTACCTGTAGAGGTGGCCCTGGCCTGTCATCCCAGCCTCCAGGGAAGCTGAGGCAGGAGGATCACAGGTTCAAGGCCTGGTTGGGCAACTTAGTGAGGTCCTGTCTCAACACAAAAACTTAAAAGATGTCTGAGGACAGAGCTCACTGAGAGAACTCTTTGCCTAGCGTGTGTGAGGACCAAGGTTCCATCCCGAGGCCTGTAAGGCAAACAAGTCAGGTTCACTCATCTTGCCTGGCACTTGGGTACATCTTCCGTCAGCTTCCACCTACCCTGGGGCTTCTGTGTGTGTGTGTGTGTGGCTCCATGGGGCACAGCAGGTTCCCTTCAGTGGCCTCTGTGCGTAACCCGCTATCTTTTTTTTTTTTTTTTTTTTGTTTGTTTTTTTCGAGCAAGGTTTTTTCTGTGTAGCTTTGCGCCTTTCCTGGGACTCGCTTGGTAGCCCAGGCTGGCCTCGAACTCACAGAGATCCGCCTGCCTCTGCCTCCCGAGTGCTGGGATTAAAGGCGTGCGCCACCACCGCCCGGCCCCCGCTATCATTTTAATGGCACTGCCCTGACCTGCTGGTTTTGCCAACTCAGAACAGCAAAACTTATATTTGGGGTTAGGGTCGTCACCCGGTCTGTCAAGGGTTCAAGTTAGTAAGGCCCTGGGCTCAAAGTCCAGCCATTCATAAACCGGGCTCAGTGGTGCATACTGGCAACCCAGCACCAGGAAGTAGAGGCCGGGAGGATTGGAAGTTGAAGGTCATCTTTGGCTACATAGTAAGTTCAAGACCAGCCTGGATTACATGGGATCCTGTCTCAGAATAAAACTCAAAACCATCAAAACATAACAAAACGCAGCCTCCTCCTGGGAAGGTATATGGCCCGTCTGGGCCCGGACAGTGCATAGGCTTGGGTACCCCGACACTGGGGCCTCCCTAGGTTTGGCTTTTGATACACTTCTCTCTTGCCTCACCCTGCTCCACCCTCAAGCCTCTCTTGTCCACCCATCATTCACAGCAACCCTGCCTCCCTTCTCCATCCAAAGCCCTCCCATGATTCCTCTCTCACTCGAAGCCCTTCCTGCCTGAGTCCCCACAGGGTCTGTCCTTTTCATCCTACCTTCTCAGCCCCAGCCACACCGGCCTCGTCACTGCTCGCTCACGAACACCTTCCCCCACAGGACCTGTGGACCCCCCTGGGGGGGGGGATGCTCTTCCCTGACATGTGTCTGTGGTTGACGCCACCTCCTGGTCCTTGCTCAAATATCACCTCTTCCTTTGTCTCCTGGTATAGCACATCCCGCCCCCCCCCCACGTCCAGTCTTCCTCCTTGCTTTATCTTGTCCATATAATATACCACGTACTTGACTGTTATTTCATTTAATGTCCGTTCTCCCTCCCTGACATAAAAAGCCACACAGAGATGGTGGGGGGCTCTGGTTTGTTGCCTGCTGGCTGTTCATGGTCCAACGAAGGTCAGGCCACTGGGGTAAAAACACATCCCCTGACTAAGGCCCAACTCTATCTCACCACCCCATGGCGGGTGCAATTAAAGATGCATCTTAATTTCACCATCTCAGCCCTCTCATTTTGTTCTTTCATGTCCCCCCCCCCCCCCCCCCCCAACACACACACCCTCTCCCCCTTCATATCCATTTTCCTTCTCTCTCCCGCTCCTTCCCGCGTTTTGGTACTTGATGGAATTACATTAAGCTAATAACCCTTTCATTACTCGATTGCGGCTGTAATTCCCCTCGCTGAGAGCTTGTTTTGATTTCCCGTGGATTTGGGCCTCTGTACTTTTGAACGGTTGCTTTCATTTTCTCGGCTGCCACTTGCCCCCCCCCCTCCCCTGCCCTGTTTTAAAAAGGGATGAAAAGCTTAGAAAAACATCAGACGTATGCTTTTATTATTTTCTTTTTCCCCTCACAATTGACTTGGATGGTTTTGTTTTGATTTTTTTTTTCCTCTTGCAAACTGTGGGTGTCACAAAGACTCAAAACCGCACACTTCCAGACCTGACAACCGAGAGGAGTGGGTTTCCATGCACTCTGAAGACTCCAGAGTGTGGGGGAGCACCCTGGCCTCTGATGAGGCTGGGGGGAGTCTTGGTTAGCAAGGAAACTAGCTGGAGAATCCCTGTAGAGGTTGTGCTGTGTGTTCTAGGCATTAGCAGGCAACATCTCTGGTCTCTATTTGTTAGACCCTAACAGCATCTCCATTATCTAGAATAAAGTTATAAAATAAATATCTCCAATGGGCCAGAGAGAGCACTCGGTTGGCGATATGCTCGCCTGGAGCATGAAGCCTTCCACCTTGCTGGAGACAGGGTCCTTGTTTGCTGCTGACCTGGGAGCTTTGAGGACCCTGGTGGCTTTGCCTCCCACGTGGCCACAGAAGCCCTGGGGTTAATGAGGTGCCAGGCAATCTGGTTTATACGAGTTCTGGGGATCAGAACTCAGGTCCTCATGCTTACATGCTGTTTCATCCACGGAGCCGCTTCCCGGGTCCTAAAAAGGGTCTGGTGCAGTTTCTCTTTTAACACGAGCGTAGCTTAAATGACAGCCACTTTTGCTCACAGGTCTGATTTGTAGAGAACCTCAGGGATCCTGTTGTCCTTAGAGGTCTTCAGTGACAGGATTTTAATCACCTCTGGTCAGACCCACTACCTTCCCTCCCTCCCCCTCCCTCCCCCTTCCCTCCCCCCTTCTTTCCTTCCTTCCTCCCTCTTTCCTGCTTTCCTTCCTTCCCTCTTTTCTTACTCCTGCCTCCATCCCCCCCTCCTCCATCACTGCCCCCTCGTCTCACTCCAGGTCTCATATAGCCCAGGCTAGCCTTGAACTCGCTGTGTAGCTGGGAATTCCCCTACCTCACCCTGACCTGTCAAGTGCTGGGATGACAGGCCCATGCACCCCACCCGTCAGTGGGATCCTGGGTGTCCTGGCTAGTTTTATGTCACCTTGACACAAGCTAGAGTCATCTGAAAGGAAGGAGCCTCAACTGAGAAGATGCCCCTATAAGATCCTGCTGTAGGCAAACCTGTAGGGTATTTTCTTAATGAGGGTGGGTGGGGCCATCCCCGGGCTGCTGGTCCTGGGTTCTATAACAAAGCAGGCTGAGCAAACCATGGCAAGCAAGCCAGTCAGCAGCACCCCTCCAATGGCCTCTGCATCAGCTCCTGCCTCCAGGTTCCTGCCCTGCTTGAGTTCCTGTCCTGACTTCCTTTGATGATGAACTGTGATGTGGAAGTGTAAGCCAAATAAACCCTTTCCTACCCAGGTTGCTTTGGTCATGGTGTTTCATCACAGCAATAGAAACCCCAACTAAGATAAGTTGGTACCAGGATAGTGGGGTGTTGCTGTGACAGACCTGACCATGTTTTGGGGAGGATTGTGGAAGGACTTTGCAGCTTTGGCCTAGAAAAGCCATTGAGTGTTGAGAGCTCAGTGAGCTGTTCTGTAGGAGCTTGGAAGATAAGAAAGTTGAGAGCAATGCGGATGATGGAGGCCTGGCTTGTGAAGTTTCAGAGGGAAGCAAAGACTCACAGGGCCATTTGTGTGAAGAATCTGTGGTTCTGGTCATCTGGAGCTGAAGAATCAGCTGTCATTATCAAGAAACCAGAATTGCTAAAGTAAAACCTTTGTTTTGCTGCGACAATGGATGCTGGTCAGCTGGGGCTGAGAAATTAGCGATGATTAAGAAGAGACCAGCATCCCTGAGGTGAAGTCTTCTGGGAAGTGTTCCCTCAGAGTCAGCATACAGAAGTTGTGTTCCAGAGGCAGCCAAGGTTGCACCTCATGCTGGCAGCTGAACTTGGTCATGTTAAGAATCACCCAGATGTTTTGAAGGCATGAAGGGGTCATGGAGAGCAGCTGAGACTTGGCACTGTGTGGCGGGGCTGGAGTCCCTGAAGAGAGCCCAGGAGAGGCTATTGGTGAAAGGGCAGCCCAATTTCTGCAGAAGACCCCAGCAGTTTTGGAGATCCAGCACCATGGGATGATCAGAACAGCAGCAGGTGTGGTGGAGTGGAGCCAGCCGGAGCCTAGAAGACGGAGCTGTGTGTGCTGCAGAGGGCAGAGCCGGAGAAGTGACCCAGGCCCTTTGGAGGAGTCCAAAAAATCGTGAGTGAATCCCAGATATTAAATGTTGAATTATTTATACTGTTGGAGGTTGGTTCTGCTTTGTTCGGATTGTGCCTGCGTCCTGGTTCTTCCCTCTTGAAGTGAGACAGTATTTATTTGTGATTTGACAGTAGCCCACAGCTGAGAGGCTGAATTTTAAAGGGAGATTTCAGGTTTTTAAAAGTTTTTGAATTTTGAAATCGGCTGAATTTTTGAATTGAATTTGTAAATGTTGTTTATGAAATGGCTTGTATCGTAACATTTATATTGATGTTTCATCTTGAGGATGGACAGGAAAGGAAAGGTTGTGGCTTAACAATGATGTGTGTGTTAAGTTGACAAGGGGTCAGTGGTGCTGGCTAGTTTTATGTCAACTTAACACAAGCTTGACTTATCAGAGAGGAGGGAACCTCAGTTGAGAAAAAACGCCTCCATGAGATCCAGCTGTAAGGCATTTTAATTAGTGATTGATGGGGGAGGGCCCAGCCCATGGTGAGTGTAGCCACCCCTGGGCTGGTGGTCCTGGGTTCCCAAAGAAAGCAGGCTGAGCAAGCCATAAGGAGCAAGCCAGTGAGCAGCACCCCTCCATGGCCTCTGCGTCAGCTCCTGCCTCCGGGATCCTGCCCTGCTTGAGTTCCTGCCCCCACTGCTTTTGATGATGAGCTGTTACATGGAACCGTGAGCTAAAAAAAACCCCTCCCTCCACTGGTTCCTTGGGTCGTGGTGTTCCGTCACAGCAGTACTGACCCTAAGACACGGGACGGAAACCCAGAACCCAGGCTTGGTACATTACCATTAGAATGTTCTAGTCCCCGAGTTATACCCCTGCCTCCCTTGGTGCCTTTACAAATATAAACGCAGAAAGAAAACCCAGGCAGGAGAAGAGGGTTGAAGTCTCTGGAGGGCTGGTGCTGCCCTTGGGCTTACGGATGAGAATCAGAACCCATTTCCTGAGCAAACCCGGAGCTCAAAGACGCCCACTGGCATTGTCTGTTGTGAAAGTGGGGGCCACTGGCCTCAGCTGTGTTGTGGCCTTTGGAGTGGTGGTCTTTTGAGGGGGACACTGTCTGCTGAGTTTATGACCTTTATTTAGCATTTAGCAGGGGGAGATGCATCTGAGCCCCATGGCTGAGAGTGGGGGTCCCATGGGGGTGTGCACTCGGGCTCTCCACCCTCTCTTGCTGTCTGCTCTAGTCCCTCCCCTTCTGCAGCTGCAGATGTCAAGGTGACAAGTTCTCCATCAGATACCGAACCAAATGGCCTAGGGTACAGGGCAGAAGACCCAAAAGGCGCTAAGCCCTCCCGATTGATTTATTTGGTATTGTTGAGTTTCTTAGTTGTATCCTATGCGCCACATTTATTTGCTTACTGATCGATTGAGTAATTGACTGACGTGTGCATTCGTGCGCAGGTGTGTGGTGTGTCCCCAAGTAGAGTAGTAGATTAGGCTAGCTGGCCAGCAAGCCCCACGGATCCTCCTCTTTCTTCCTCCCCAGAGCTGGTGTGTGTGCACAGAGCTTGTGTTTTTGTTTGCTTTTTCATTTTGGGGAAAGAACTCGGGTCCTCGGGCTTGAGGAGCAAGCCCTCTGCTGAGCGAGCTGCCTCCCTCCCAGCCCCCAAGCTCTCACATCTCCATCCACGTTTTCTCACTGAAGAGTGAGGTTTAGAACAGACGGCCGGCTCCCAGGGATCTTGGTGTGATTCCAAGCTGATTTGGTCCAGACAGTGAGACTGAAGAGCGAGGATATTCTGGGTCGCTCTGGGTCTGGTTTCCTTCGAGGTGGGAGATGGTTCGATGACGCCATGAGGCTGACTCTGTGTTGAGCGTGTGATTCCAGGCGACACAGTTGTCTCACCTCTGGGAGCCCTTGAGCTGTGCTAGTCCCAGTGAGCTGCTTGGGAATCCAGAATCAGTTCATTGTGGGAACTTGTGGTGCCATGATCCCCACCCCCACACTCTGAAATGCCTTGCCAGGCACTGGTTCACAGGAGACATTTGACAAGCACTGTCCCCTCAGTATGGCCATTCTGGGAGCACAGGTATGAATTCGGTGCCAGGAAGATACAGACATTCGTATTGGTCAGTTTTTGATGACTGTGACAAAAATCCCCAAGACAGCTTGAAAGATAGAAGGTTGAGGAGGAGGGGAGGGCAGGAGAGGGAGGGCAGACTTGGTTCATGGACCACTGGCTCCTCAGTGCTGGACCTGAGGTGAGGCAGAGCTGCAGTGGGGTGGGAGGAGGCTGCTCACCTCACAGGGACTTGGGGGGGGGGAGAGGAAGAGGATGAGAGAGAAGAGAGGAAGAGAAAGATGGGAGAGAGAGAGGAAGAAGATGAGCGAGATTGAGAGAAGGGGAAGGAAAAGAGAGAAAGGAGGAGGGGGAGAAGGGAGGAGGAGAGAGAGGAGGAGGGGAGAGGGTGTGGGGGAGGATGGAGAAGGGGAGAAGGAGGGGGAAGAAGAGGAGGGGGAAAGGGAGGGGGGAGGAGGGAAGGAGAAGAGGAGGGGTAGGGGAGGAGGGAGAAGAGGAAGGTGAGAAGGGGGAAGGGGAGGAGAGCGAGGAGGAAGGGAGGAGAGAGGAAGAGGGGAGGAGGAGGAGAAAAGGAGGGGAAGGGGATGGGGGTGTTGGGAGAGGGAAAGCTGGTGGAAGAAGATGAGGAGCTGTGTTCAGGATGAGACTGCCCTTCAGGCTCCAGCGAGGGCCTTCCTTTAGCCAGGCACATCCCTTAATGCCGCCACTTCCCACTTAGCACCAACCAAATTCTGGGTCCATCAAGGGGCAAACCAGTGACACACACAGGAGGGCAGAGCGCTCCTGACTCAGTTCCCCGAGCCCCCGTCACTCACCGAGCCTCGGCCCCGGAGCCTTTGGGACCATTTAAGAGTTGAAGGCAACACCGCTCAGAGTCTCTGAGGATCGCTCGCTGAGGGTAACCTTAGTGGACTTTTCTGCTCTTAGGACTCAGTGAGGTCTGTGTCTGTGAAACGGGCACAATGCTGCCTGCGGGCTGCTTCCTGCCTGCTCTCCACCCCCTGTCTCTGCTCTCCCTCCCCTGCTGCTCTGGGACTCTAGGAGCCCAACTGTGTGTGCCTGGCAAACGGCAATTGCTCATGGCCTTGGTGGCAGTTGCCATCTGTTTTGTTATTTGTGTCTCTATATAACTAAAAACTCAAGTTCTTCTAAGGGAGAGACCCAGGGTGAGATAGGGTGACCTTGAACTTCTAATCCTCCTGCCTCCACCTCTGGAATGCTGGGAATTCAGGTGTGTGCCACCATACTGGGTTGATGTGGTACTGGGGATCGAATCCAGGGTTTCGTGCATGCTAGGCGAGCTCTCTACCCACTGAGCTACAGGCCCAGAGTGGCATGCCTTTTGTCTGTCATGCTTCAAGAATATCGCCTGCTCTGTTTGTTGAATCACTGAATGAACTTCTTCAATGGAGGACAGCTCCCTTTCCTCCCTGTCAAGTTGGGGAGCTCTCTGGAGGGTGAGGCAGTCTCTCACTTCCCCAGATGGCTTTGTTAACTCTACCGCATAGATGAGCAAGTCTGGGACTGTTAACCGAAGGGTTTTGCTGCTGGAGGTTGAAGGTCGCCAAGGCAGGGCCTCAGCTATGGAGACTGAGTTGGTGATTGCCATCCTTTCTTAGGAATGTTTCACAGCCTAGAGGAAGAAGCTGGCTCCCATCCAGTCTCCAGCCAGAATCCCTGGGAGCCTAGGATGGAAAAGCATCCTTCACCTTAATGTCACCCAGATTCCCAATTCAAATTAACGGGGGTTGTCTTAGTTAGGGTTTCTATTGCTGAGATGAAAAACCATGACCCAAAGCAAGTTGGGGAGGAAAGGGTTTGTTTGGCTTACACTTCCACATTGCAGTCCATCACTGAAGGAAGTCAGGACAGGAACTCAAGCAGGGCAGGATCCTGGAGGCAGGAGCTGATGCAGAGGCCATGGAAGGGTACTGCTTACTTACTGGCTTGCTCAACCTGCTTTGTTATAGAACCCAGGACCACCAACCCAGGGATGGCATCACCCACAATGGGCTGCATCACCCACAATGGGCTAGGCCTTCCCTCATCAATCACTAATTAAGAAAATGCTCTACAGCAGCATTTTCTCAACATGTGGGTCACGACTCTTGCAGAGGGGTCACATATCAGATATCATGCGTATCCGATATCTGCATTACATTTCATAACAGTAGCAAAATTATGGTTATGAAGTAGCAACAAAATAATTTTATGGTGGCAGGGGGCGGCGCCGGGGTGGGGTGGGGTGGGGTGGGGTGGGGTGGGTGGGGTGAGGGGGGAAGTTACCACAACATGAGGAACTGTATTAAAGGGTCGCAACATTAGGAAGGCTGAGAAACATGGCTCTCCGTAGGCTTGCCTACAGCCAGCCCTTGTGGACGCATTTTCTCAATTGAGGGTGCCTCTTTTCAGATAACTCTAGCTGATGTCAAGTTGACATAAAACTAGCCAGCGCAGGAGTCTCGGATGAGCCAAATGTCTTCGGTAACAAAATGAGCCAGCGGGACCAGCCCCTTCGATGGTGGTCGCTCCCTCAGGAAGGTTGCACTGTAATTACTCAGAGAGAAAGCAGGCTACCTACAGGAGAGGCTCTGAGCTGTCCCGTGAGATTCTGGCTCTTTCCCCGAGAGCCGTCCTGCAGATGTGGGCTCAGGGGGGAACAGAAATAAGAGGTCCTAGATTACTGCTCCTGTTCCACCGCCCCTGTGTGGCCCCAGGTGCAAGGGGCCGTCACGTCCTCTTACCTCCAGGCCACAGTCAATGGGACAGGCAGGAAATGAGAGGAAATTAATTTTTTCCCTCCTCTCCTCCTTCCCTCCCCTGCCATCCTCCTGTTTTTACACAAGAGCCTTTTAAAATGTTGGTGACTCTGATTACTGTGCAATAGAGGCTCACAACAGCCTCTTTTTGACTAAACTCTTTCTGCTCTTAGCCAGAATGATGGGCTGGTTGCCTTGGTAATGGCTCCCATTCTCCTCGCAGAAGCCGCAATTATGAAGGGTTTCTGGGCACTGATCCTCTTAGAGCCTCCTTTTCTTAGAAGTTCATGACAAGACAGGACAAAGGGAATCTAATAGATTTTATTGCCTCAACTCTTTATAATACCCAGAAGCCCATGTTGCAGGGACAGGAGCCCTAAGTGCCATTTAAATTGGTTGGTTTTGCCCAGAGAGCATTTTTTTTTTTCTTTTCCGCTCAGGAGAGTGGTTGAAGTTCTATTAGCTGGAAGGCCGGGGCCAGAGAACGCACCCGCAGGCCCAGCTCCTGCCTCCTCCATAATGGAGACCAATGGGCTGCGCTGGGTGGCATCTGGGGCTGAGGGCCAAGGCACTTAACCTTTTGCAGATAACCGAAGGAAATGGACCCGTAACTGCTCTCTTGAAACTCAGGCTTGATTTGAGTTCAAGGGAGGCAAGGTCTGTGGGCTGCTGAGCTACCGAGCTGGGGATGTTTGGGGGCAGAGGCGGCTCTCCACTCTCTAAAGAGAAACAGGGCTCCATTAGCGGGGGTAATTGCACAGAAGAATAAAGACGTGATGACGTTGGTAACCCTGGCCACAATAATCATATAATTTGTCTGTAGAGGGTACAAGATGATCAGTCATTACCTCAGCCCATCCTCACAATAGTCTCTGGCGGTTTGTTAGTTCTTCTTTTTAGATGGGGAAACTGAGGCACGAGGAAGGTAGAGGGACTTCTCCAGATAGGAAAGTGGCAAAGCTGGTATTCTGACACATAGATGTTAGACTACTAGAATGTTCTGAGCATTGAGCATGTATTCCCTTCACCAAGACAGAACAAGGGCTAAGGTCTGTTGGGGAGAAATGCTGGACCCTGGGGATGTAGGTGTGGTCTCCATCCCCACAAGACTGACTGTCTGAAGGTACATACAGTAAAATCAGTGCACAGGGAAGAAGAGGGCTCCCCGGACAGACTAACATCTAAACCACGCCGCCAAGGCTGAGCGGGAAGAATTGAGGGAGGGACAGGGTGTTTCTTGGAGAAGAAAGCAAGGGCGACGACGTCCTGGAGGTGCTCACAGCTGGTGATCAGGTGTGGATGGGAAGGTTGAGAAGAACAGAGGCGTCTCAGGTGGAAACGACAGTATAGAAACAGCCTGAGCAAAAGGCAGGGCATTGTGGGAATGCACTGAGGGTTACAAGCGATGTCTCGTCACCTGTCCTAGCTGCCCTGGTCACCACTTGCCATCTGTGGCTTAACAACCATGGATGGAGGAAGCTGAGAACTGCTCTCGAGTCCAAGAAACAAACCGCCCTGGACGTCAGTCAAGATCTTCATTCTTGTGGCTCGGTCTTGCTGGTGGGCACCATTTTGGCAGTGAGTCTACCTAGCCAGGAAGTGACCCAGCACTTCTCTGAAGCCTTGGGCCAATTGTCTGTGGTACCTTGTCATGCAAAACACCCTGAGGGTACACCGTGTGCCAGCTATCATTCTGGGCACTGGGACCAAAGCTTCAAATGGAACAGAGAAACCCCTGGGCTATAGAGAGTATGTATTCTGCTAATATAATTTATAATTTTTTTGCACATATGCATGTGTGACATATGTCCACATTTGCATGACTGTGTGCACACACATTCACATGAGTGAAGGTAGGCATACATATATACACCAGCATGTGGAGACTAGAGGTTGACATTGGTGTCTTTTTCGATTGCCAAGGCTCCCAAGTGCTGGGATTATCTGTGTGCATCCACCTTAGCTTTTGAGACAGGATCTCTCACAGAATCTAGAGCAAACTGGTTTAGTTAGAACAGATGTCGAGCGACCCCCCCCCCCCCCAGGATCCTCCTAACCCTGCCTCTGTAGCACAGCATCACAGCTTCATGCCACTCTTCCTGGCTTAAAAAAAAAAAATGAAAAAACTAAATGCGTGTGTCTGCATGTGGGAATGTGTACATAGGTCCATGGAAGCCAGAAGGTGTCAGGTCCCCTGGAGCTGGAATTATAGGCAGTTGTGATCTGCCTGATGTGGGGGCCTAGGAAACACACTTGGGTCTTCTGCAAGAACAGCTCATGCTCTTAACTCTTGAATCATCTCTCCAGCCCTGTGGGCAGGGCCCTTTCATGTGGGTGTGGGGCTCCAAACTCAGGTCCCCTGATTTGCTTGACTCTACTGATTGAGCTATTACCCCAGCTCCTTAATTCATAATCTCAATCACAAATTTATCTATCTATCTATCTATCTATCTATCTATCTATCTATCTATCTATCT
>CABHPQ010174893.1:3066-39900 GCA_902168405.1 Peromyscus aztecus | reverse complement strand
CCTGTTGGGCCTGTACTACATCTCCTATACCCTGTCCACAGGGTACTGGTGGAAACTGCCCAGTTAGCTTCAAGTTTTTGTTTTGTTTTGGTACTGAGAACCAAACCCAGCACCTCATGTATGCTGGCAAGTGCTGTCCCACTGAGCTATACCTTTGCCCATGCCATGACTCAGGTTTCTTTGTGTGTGTATAATATGTGTATATGTATATGATTCAGGTTTGTTTGTGTATGTATGTGTGTGAGTAAAACACTTACCTAGTATTTGTGAGGTCCTGTGGGTTTGACCTTTAGCAATAAATAAATAATTCCCCTTTGTTTCCCCAAAGTGGGATGGGATAGGTCATTGGGTCAGACCTTCCAAGAGCCATGTAACCCTTGAGCATGGGCTGGGAACCCCCAATCCAACAGAGGGAGAGGCATGCACTGTTCATTGTAACCTTCACAGCACCCTCTTCAAGGAGACCTCTGTCCAACACTTCCTAGCACAGTCCCCCTTTTCTTTTCTCTCCTCCTCCTCTTCCTCTCTCTCTCTCTCTCTCCCTCCTCCCTCTCTCTCTTCCTCTCTTTTGTTTCTTTCTGGTGCTCTTCCCCCTTTTGTCTAGGCCGAACCAGGACTCTTGCTCTTTGTATCCCAGCAGCCTTTGCTCTGAGACCCTGAGGCTGGCTGACACACGTTCTGCCTCTGGAGTTCATAATGAGGATGCAAACACAGGGACTCGGAGAAGAGGCCCTCAATGAGAAGCTGAGCTTTACTAACCTGGGGCAGGGTACCAGTTTGCTTTCTGTACCAGTTGTGACTTTGACCTTCATATCCCCTTGACTCACTGTAGACAGTTCTTCATTTCCACCTCATCCCTGTTCCTGGAACACAGGTGCTGGTGACTCCAAAGCTACTGCTCTCAGGGGGTGAAGGTCAGTGACATATTATAACCTCGGAATCTCTAAAACACAAAGCACATTTCCCTATTCTTGGTGCATTTAGGGGTCTTATTTACCTTAGGTGAAGAGGCTGTCAGATTCTGGCTCCCGAAAACCAGAACATGGATTGCCCTCATTAGCCAGCACTGAACCCCCTACTAGAATCCACATCTGCTGTGTAAAGAAAGGTGGCCCAATCCAAGGGATTGTGGAAAGTATGTGGACAACCTACCCACACCCATTTCTTTACTCCCTCCTGGTCCTACAAAAAAGGAGAGACCCCAATGAATTTCAAAGGAGCTGGAATCTCAGCAGATGGAGCCAAAGCTTGGTGGCAAAAATCAGTTCTTCCTTTGTGCTCCTTGCTGTTCTCAATTTTGTACAGCTTGCCTTTGCCCTCCCTGGGTTTGGAGAAGGCAAGTGAATGTTTAACCCCACACTCCACTCATCTTCCTGTGCTCCTGTCAACTTCAGAGCTGCTAGGAGGAAGGACCTGCAGCTTCCAGCTCTGCCAATAATCAAAGAAAATTCAAATTCTTTTATAAGAAGGGCAGCTGCCTGCTTCTCCATCCTGCCTGCACACATTGATCTGTTGTGAGGGCACCTGGGGGTCAGAAGAGAGACCAGACTGTTTTAATTGGTCTAGAATTAGTATTTCCTATCACACCAAAGGCCAGGATTTCCACACCCAGGAACAGGAGGTCTTTGCCCAGATCCATACCTGTCCTCGGGCCCCTCAAGCCAGCAATGGTGTCTACATTTGTTGTGGTGGAGAACTAGAAGGGAAAATGAGCAGTTTGACTCATTTTGCATCTAGTAGTTGTAGCTGTTCACTTTTCTTAATAATTTTTTTCCGTATTCATTACGGGCAAAGCATCACCTCTACCTCAGTATGCCACGAGTATCGGAAAAATTTTGCCACCCCAAGACTTCAGTGTGTTGTGGATAGATGTACAAATAAACAGACGGAAAAAGAAAATTGGCTCAGTTCAGCTTATTTTTATCGCAACCTTGCACGAGTCAGGTCTCAGGGCCTCGGTCTTCTCGGCGCTCTCTTTGTTGCCCCAGTCAGGTGAAAAGTTGGATGGCACCCAGCCCTTTCCACACTGGGAAATGCACCGGCCTTGGTGCTCTCATCCCCTGAAATGGAGGGTACGGGATGGGTGGAAGAGGGGTCCTGGGCACCTCCCACCTTTGTAGTGTGAACTTTTCTGTCACAGTGTGGGTGCTTGAGTGTGGGGGTCATGTGGTTTCTCCAGGCTGCTGAACATGCCTGTAAGTTTGTCTTGGTAGAATCACATCCCTGACGGCGACAGCAGGGCTGTGCATGTGCAAGTGGGTTGCAAGGGTGGACAAATGTGCCCAGTCCGGTCTTAGGTTCCCCAGACCCAGAGGCCTGCACAGGTGCGGCTGCCCACATTGGAGGGGATATGGGTGAGTGGGGGCCTGAACGTGTCTCCGGAGATGACTCTCTACGTGCTAGTGTGTATGCACCTCTGAATTATTACAAAATTACACTGACCCTTACAGAAAATCCATACCAGCCTCAGCCCTTCTTCCCCGACCCCTCAACCTCAGGGGTGCCTGAGGAGAGAGCTGACCGGGTCGCAGCCGCCCCTAGTCAATGAGTCTTTCTCCATTAGCATAAAACATGAATCTGCTGGCAGCTTGACAAATTATAACTAGCAGCCAGAGTTTTGCCAACTGGCTGGCTTGGGCGCTGTCTATTTATCATTGAAAATGGTAAATCATAAGAATCCAGATGACTTAATTATTCAAATCCACCCAGGACCTAGAGAAGCTGCAGTCCTGTCAATCTTAGCCGTGGGCTCAGGGAGGCTGGCAGGGCCAGAAGAGGGAGAAGCAGGTCCGGTCATCTCCTTCTGTGTTGCCCTCTCCTCCCTGCCTTCCTGCCCACCTTTCCTGAAGAGGTTACTGCCTCCCTGGGGCTCTCCCTTGCTAGCCAGCCGTTCTCAGCCTCCACAGTGCCTCTCTCACCCTTTATATGAATCTGGCAGTCTTTAGCAGGCTCGGGCCTTCATTTTAATTTCTTCTTTTCTTTTCACCATTCCCTTTCCAGATGGACACAGACCCCCACATCCACCCACAGCCTTCCCCTACTCTCCATGGGATCCCCGGGTCCTCACATGTGGGCCCTGCTCTACGTTATTCGTCTGTCCCTTCCAAATCTGCTTTTCTTCAGCTCAGGGCTACAAGATAGCCCAATGTCACATAACCTTCCTGTCCTGGGCTTCTGTACAGCTTAGGGGATGGTGGGCAGGCCATCAGCTGGGCCCCTCTCTTCCTTAAAGCAGGACTGAGTTCCAAGAAGGCCATCCTTTTACTGTCTGCACCAAAGCACCCCAAGCCCGGCAGAGGGACTGCTTGCTGAGCTTTTACAGGAGACAATGTGTATTGTAAAACCAACACCCCGAGGCTGACCTGCTGTGCTTCTGGGGGCTCTGGTAGGAAAATATGCTGTTTCTTCTAATCCTGCTCCCCAAGGAAAACTGTGTTCTCTCAGCCCCCTAGAGGGACTCAAAGGGGGGTGATTGTGTTCACCAGAGCTGAAGTTTCCCTCACACCAAGAGTCACCCCAGGCTCTCTTTGAACAGCTCCCTGGACCACTGAAGGGCGGGGACTTTACCCTCTGCTGTCTGCAGATACTTGTGGGCCTGGCCCAATGCAATTATGACTCTGCCAGATTGTGTGTGTGGATGGGTGACACACACCTTTGTGGGTGTGCTGCCAGGTCCCATCTGGTGGTGAACATACCTGCATACACGTGTGTTTGCACACGTGTGGCAACACACTGCCAGAAAAGAGCTCTGTGCTTCGACAACAAATGACAATGTCCCCACCAACAGGACACCCGAGGGAACAATCCTTTCACTTTGTTCCATTTTAAGACCACATTGCTCTCAATAAAATCCTGGATTTGAATTTTCACAAAACTCAAACAGAGCTGTTTCTGCTGCTAAAAGTAAATCCTTCCTAGAGTCTAGCCTTCTCTTCCTTTCAGGATGAAGGAAGGGATCTTGGGAGGGGATCCCCATCAGGAGAACACATGTAACAGACAGGAGACCCATCACCATCATAACAACATAACACCCACCCCTTCCTCTTTTCCCCTTCCCACCTTCCCAAACCATGCTGATATTTGACAAGGGCATGGTGAGAGGTGAAGCTAGGTGGAGAGGATCAAGATTCAAAAGCTGGCCAAACAGCTGCAAGGCAGGAGATCAATAGGAGAGACAGACAGACAGATCAATAGGAAAGACAGATTGCAGACAGGTTTCTCTTACTTTTTTTTTTTTTTCCTGCTGGTTCAGCACTCAGGCCTTAGCCCTGAGAACAGGTGGGAGACAGAGCCAAGCCCTGGCCTCTCTCTGCCCTTCTAACTCAAACAGGTTCCTAATCCCTGGGTGGAGGGTAAACAGCTTCAAGCTCAGCCAGGATTTACCATAGAAAGGCCACTAACGGGTTTGGAGGCATGTTCCCCACCCTGTGTTACTCATTAGCCCAGAGAAGCTTGGCAATGTGGAGGATTCCTTTGTGCAGGATACCTCTGGTGACTCCTGTACAGAGTGACACCCCACCCCACCCCCGGAGGTGGCAGAAGGATTCCCACTTTCCCTACTCTGCTTCCTGAACCAGGGTAGGGGTGGGATGCTCCTCACCTCTGCTCTTCACAGCTGGGAGGCAGGTGGGCAACTAGGGGGAGTGGGGACAGCTCTGGAAATCAAAGGACTCAATTAAAAAAAAACTAATCCTCTAATTAAAGTCCACGAGGAAGCCCCTTGCCAGAGTTTCACAAACCATCAGGGCTATAAAGGCTGGGGAATTAGGTTTGCCCAGTGAATTCTGGAATCATCTTAGACTGCCTGCAAAGCCTCATTGAACTTTCTGCCTGGTGGGGCCTCCTGGAGGTCACCCTTCCTGGCCTCAGCCTGGTCACCCACCTAATATATACATGGCACCCATACATACGTGCAGGCAAAGCACTCAAACACATAACATAAATAACTCTTAGAAAAGAAAGGAATCTGAGCCCTGAAACAGAACCCTGCAACACCTCTCCTAGCTGAGCAAGTCCTCTGGAGAGTGAACACAGAGCCGGTCCAGAGAGGGTGGAGTTGGATGCTGCTGCAGTGAAGGTAAATGCCCTACCTTCTCCCTGGATCCTGCATGTCTCTTCCCTTGGGCCTGCCCTGTGAGCACAGAAATAGGGTTTCTTTCCCCCCTTCCTTTGGCAAAGACAAACATGAGTGGTGGCCTATGAGAACTCATCCCTGTCCCTGTTGGAGGGGAAGGGGGGCTGGCGAGGATATTCTCTTATGACAGAATATGGGGAATATTTGTCTATGATCAGCATCTTTAGGCCAGCGCAGTGGGACAGCTGAGGGCTGGCCTTCAAAGGTGCTTCTGTTGATAATAACATTTCTGCAATGCCATCTTTAAAAATTGGCTTTAGGAGGCCAGGCATGGTAGTGTATGCCTTTAGTCCCAGCACTTGGGAGGCAGAGGCAGGTGGATCTCCAAGTTCAAAGCCAGCCTGGTCTAAATAGCAAGTTCCAGGAAAGTCAGGTCTACACAGAGAAATCCTATCTCTGAAATAAAAGAAAAAGACAAAAAAAAAAAAAAAAAAAAAAAAAAAAAACAGACATTAGGAGCTAAAGACATGGCTCAGTGGTCAAACACTTGTAGAGGACCTGGGTTCAGCTCCCAGCATACACATGGCCACTCATAATTGCCTATAACTCCAGGTCCGTGATATCCAACACCCTCTTCTGGCCTCCATGGGCCCCTGTACACATGTGGTATATATACATACACTCAAAGGAGTGAGAATTCACACATGTACCAGCTTATAACATATTTGAATCAATCAGCATAAACTATAAATTTCAGTGATTTGATAAAAAGCAAAGAACACAAATAGCAATCCAAAAATTGAGTCACGATACTGAAGACATTACAGAAGAGGAACCTCGAGAAGCTGTGCAGCTGTAATGTGACTGCTCCAGGCAACCAATCCAACCCAGCTCAGTGGTCACATCTGGAGGGTGTTACTTATCATTCCCAACGATCCTTCCTTCATTCATCTGGTTGTTATTTTTCATCTTAAACAATGAACTAAGCTTTCCTAAGAAGGAGAAAAAGGAAGGAAATAAATTCCTGACCCCCGTCTGGGCCAAGATTGCATTTCTGGTTTCAGTGATTTCCCATTCACAAGCACAAGTGTAACCCGTGTGGCCAAGCCACTCAGCCCTCAAGAACCCCATACCTGGAATGCAGACTCCGGTTCCTACTCACCTCAGATTAGATGTGTGTCAGCTAAGTACCAGGTCCCAGTAGGTGCTTACCTGTGAGTTCCTGCATCTAGGGACTGTTGTTTGTCATTTTGTTTCTTTAGGACAGGGTTTCTTGTGGCCCAGGATGGCCTTGAACTCATGAACCTACTACTTCAGCCTCCTAAGTGCTGAGATAACAGCAGGTTCCATGTGTGACCACTGCCAGCTTTCCATCTAGGGATTTTAAAGACCATTTTTCTCTCCTGATAGATGCGCTCTGTCATCTCTGCTCCCTGCTAATTTTAGACTGCACACTGCTCCAGGGTACAGCTCCATTTTCCGGTGCCTACTTCTCATGAGGACTTAACTTTAACTGTCATTTTGTCCATCTCTGTCTCATTTGAATATTGTTAGTTCTCAAAGGGTCATTAAAATGACCCACCACCCACATTTCCCTAGTCGGGGGTAGGGGGATCCACACATGGAATTCTATGTGAATGGCGCCACCTAGAGTTGTGCTCTGGGAGTGCAGGCATTGGTGTCTGGAGCTGAGCAACCTGGAGAAACAGGATTTCTATCCTGTCAGCCTCACTCTCTGGGATAAAAAAACAAGTTTTGATAACTGAGGTGTCAACACCTCAACCCCTAAAAAAGGGCTCAAAGTGGAGATCCTCCTCACCACACTGACAGCAGAGAGATCTGTGCTCAGCATACAGCTCACCAATCTTCAGTCCATCCACTTCAAAGGCAGTGGAAGCCCCAGAGCAGCCCGCCAAGATACAGGGCAACACCAAACTCAGTGTTGGGTGATGTTGCAGAACACCAGTCAGGCTGGGCCTGCAGTCAGAGGAGGAGTGGGAATGGGTGATGGAGAGGTGAGTAGGACCAGGAGTGCAGGGCGAATGCCTACCGTTGCCCAAGGGCACCTAGACACCAGGCCAGGCTCACACTTGCATCCTCACCAGCAGGCAAAGTTGCTCCACCTCTTTGCTGTCTGTCAAACCTTTCCACTTGCACACGCCCGCGCTTCCCTCCTCTCAGCCACCACGATGTTTTCAAATGGTCATCTGATTTCACAGTGACCCCCTCAAACACAGGTTCTCCCAGCTTGCAGAACCATCCAGACCCTGTGTCCTTATCTCACTGGGACAGGATTCCAAGTTACCCAAATAAGACGGGATACCCCTGACTTGGCAGGACACAGAAGCTCAGCCACAGAGCTCCAAAGGACTCCATCTTTAAAATTAACATTTATTTTTCTCTGTGTGTGGGTGGGTGTGCCATGGCACATGTGTGGAGGGCAGGGGACAACTTGTAGGAGAGTCCCAGGGACTGAACTCAGGTTGTCAGGTTCAGTGGCAAGTGCCCACCACTGAACCATGACACAGGCCCAAAGCTACTCTTTCAAAGAATGGGACAGTCCAAGGGGCAAATCCAGGAATGGTCAGAAGATGGAGCATCATGGAAAAGGTCGGCCAGCCCCCACTCAGTGCTTCCCTCAGGCAGGGCCAGGCAGAGCAGGGGCAGTGTGAACACAACAAGCATTTGGCCTCATGTGACCAAGAGACAAGAGAGAAAACAGAGGGGGGGGGCGAGGGGGAAGGGGAGAGAGAGATTTTAAAGTCACAACGATTAAACTGGATGGTGAAGATGAACCTTATGAAATGAGTTTCAGAAGCAAGCCAAAGAGCTGTCCACTCAGGCCCTCCCAGAAGACCCCAATAAGAGATCGGCTGGATGCTGCCTGGGGGACCTGGAAGGCAGAGAGTTCCTTCAAGGCCCTAGATTGCTAAGGAGTCATTGCCTGGCTTTCCCTGTTCTCCAGAATATACAGCGGAGACACTGGTCCAGTGCTGCCCGGTAGCATTGCCCAATGCTAGGAACAAAAAGGAGACATGGCCTTAGCACTGATTGCCTATTTGGTGAGAGAAATCACCAGTGTTCTCTTGTAATACAATGTGAGAAGATCTCCAAACTAGAAACATGAGGCGTGGTGGTGGTGGTGGGTGCCTGCATACACCTATATCTCTGAGAAGGAGGAGAAATCATTGAAACTGACTTCCTGAAGGGGATATGTCAACAGCACCCCGTTCTCCCCAACTGAAGATTACCTCCCACTCCAAGAATAAATATCCCTGACTTCTTAAACCACGGTCACAGTCCCAAATCAGCCACCAGATCAGTTAACTGAAACTCGGGTCAAATGACTTAATCTGAACCAAAATTCCAGTCAGATGCACCACTCCGCCTGCAAGATGTTGGGGTGGGGGCACCTAGAAGCCGACTGACTCCCAGGATCTCCGTGCTCTACCATCCCCTCATTTCCCGCCTTTGTGGAAGGTGCACGCTTCCCCAGCTCCCACCCGAGTGGGAATCCCCGCCTCCCTGCAGCAGCTGCTCCGCCCTCCCCCACACTGGAAGAATGCGACCCTCCCCTTCTGCTCTCCTCCAGGCGCAGACAGGGAGGGAGACAGCATATGGCCCCATTTTCTTTGGCCCGGGGAGGCTATTTGGGAAATGAGAAACCCCCTTGCCCTCCCTCCCCTCTGGGGAGAAGCTGCCCTCCCCCTCTGCACATTCTCCACAAGTTCTCAGACACACAGCCTCCCTACGTGCAGCTATGTGGTGAACTCACCGCGTTCCTCCCTCCACCCACCCCCCAGAGGCGCCAGAGCCGGGAAGGGAGCCTCCGAAAACCTTTGATGTAGGCACGTTTTAAAAGGCCCACCTGTCCTGTGGCTCCCCAGCCCCATGCCTGAACTGCTGGAGCCCCTCACCACACAGCTTTAAATCCCAAGCTTTCTGAGTTCTAGCACGACCAGGATCGGGACACACACACACACACACACACACACACACACACACACACACACACACACACCTACACACACACACACACACACACCTTTCCCGCTGGGGGTAATCAAACCTAAGCAAGCTCATTGGGGACATCTGTCTCCGGTGAATCAGGTTAGATCCCGAACTTGAGGAGTTCTGTGACACTTAAAAACTTCAAACAGGAAGACCTGCAATTTTTCTTGGACCAGGGCCTGTGGGCAGGGTCGCTAGGAAACCCTCGTTTGATGTTGTGCTTTCATGGCAGCGTTTTGATCCAGATGTTCCCCAGTTGTGGGATTTTCTTCTTGAAGGGAGGGCACTTGGCTGTGAAGGCATTTCCATCATGTGCACATCTGGAGGGTGCTGATGGGGAGGCTGCATTTCTGGCTCCCTCCAGTCTGCTTGCTCAACACACCTCCTCCCCTAACAGGCACCCCCATTTTGCTGTGTGGCTGTCCAGAAATGGTTCTGCACCTCTGTTCTCCTGGCACTGTAAGATGGAGCTGAAGGTGTTTCCCAAAAATGGTTCCAGATCAGGGGGCTAGAGGAGGAAGGCAAGGAGTCAGATTTCTGGCCAAAACATGAATAATCGCAGAGGAAACTGCACAGAATTAAACTGAAAGTGAATGATTCAGGGCTCTTGAGCAAGCAAGTGCTTGTCCCTCTTTGGGGTCAGTTCTGAAGAGATAGAAGTGAACATTTCCAGGCCCTTCTGCTACCTCAGAGTTTGAAAGGGTCAAATTCATTCCTATTCCACCACCAACCAAGAACTTCCTTGAATTCCTGGAAATCTTTCCTTTAAGAAACCAGTCCTTGCCGGGCGTTGGTGGCGCAAGCCTTTAATCCCAGCACTCGGGAGGCAGAGGCGGATCTCTGTGAGTTCGAGGCCAGCCTGGGCTACCAAGTGAGCTCCAGGAAAGGCTCAAAGCTACACAGAGAAACCCTGTCTCGAAAAACAAAACAAACAAACAACAACAACAAAAAAAGAAACCAGTCCTTTTGTTTTTGTTCTTTGTTTGGTTTGGTTTGGGGTTTTTCTTTTAAATTTGGTTTTGTTTTGGGGGGAGGTTGCAAGGGCAGAGGGTGGATTCAAGGGGATGGGGAGATAAGTGGGGTCAGAATTCATGATGTGAAATCCACAAAGAATCAATAAGGTTAAAAATAAATAAATAAATAAATAAATAAATAAATAAATAAATAAATAAATCAGTCCTTGCCATTGTCCAGTCTATGGTGGCTTCTGGGGAAGGTGTGTGGGTCCCACTCAGGTCCTCAAAGATCTCTGGCATCCTTGTTGACTGGGGGGTGTCAGGCTGACTCATAGGCTTGAGGATTTCTACTTGCACTGTGTGTGTATAATAGCCTAAATTAGACATGTGAACAATGAGCTCAGACAGACAGATGATGAATCCCAAAGGCTGCTGCACAGAGGCACCAGCCCATGAATGGACCCCAAGGCCTGTCATCAACATGAGTTTTGGTAAGAAGACTCTTTCATGGGAGAACCTGGGTGGAGAGAAAAGCTGCCTGGGTATGGCACAATAGGAATTCAGAGGGAACATAGGCCAAAGCCACCCAGAGGGACACTAGGGGAACCTTGAGTAGCAGGCCAGTGGGTGAGTGAAATGCTAGACCAGGTATGACCAAATGTTGGAAGGAGGTGGGTGCTGGACTTAAAACAGAAAGGTGGGAACTGCTCCACGCCCTCGTTCCACAGGAGAATTGGTTTTGCATCCACAGATCCTGCTCTGTGCATCATCACAGCAAGGCACATTTTGGGATCACACGGGTCCTAAAGGACAGTTCTCAGGTGGCCCTCCACCACCCTCTTATCCAGTCTGGTATAGATGGATTGGGTGGTATAGTGATAGGTGGAAAGAATAGGGTCCAGTCCCCCTGCCTGAACATTTTCATATTCCCCCACACCCACTTCAGTAGGCAATAATTCTCACTTTGCCTGGTCTTATATACCCCATATGTCTTGAGCTCTGAGAACGAAGAAACACCCCATCATTCTTAAGCCAGGCCTCACCCACCCCCCACTCCCCCTATACTTCTTTTCTCTCTGAACAGGGGCCTGTAAGGGACCCTCACAGCTGGACAGCAGCTGGAGGCCCCACCTATTATGTGTACTCAAAAATACTTCTACAGGGGACCCACATCTAGGGGTGAAGGGGACGACTCTAGCAGTGGGGTCCTCCACCTCTAGGCAGCATGAGCTACAGAGCGAAACATTGTCCAGGGTCAAGGGTATTCCTGGTGTCTCTGTGAAAAGAATGGCCAGTGGGGCATTTGAAAGTTTCATGGTCTCTCCCATTTACTATTGCCAAGGAATTCGGATAATGACACATATCTCTTTACTTCTCAGGCTAGCTCCTGCCCTGCAGTTCCTAGAGCTTAACCCCATAAGGCTTCAAAACCTTCTTCATCTCCTTTCTTGAGGGCTGCCAGAGCCCCTACCATTCAGCCCCTGGCAGAAAGAGGAAGAGGCAAGGACCCAGGCAGGAGCATTGTGCTTTCCATGCTCCGTCAATACTGGCATATACAAGTCAGTGTCATCTGCAGCCTGGCTATTTGGGGCCCTAGAACTCAATGGTAGAAGCCTTCCTTAGCATTTTTGAGGCCCTAGAGACAAAGAAAAGGAGAAATGGGGAAGAAATAAAGTGACCACAGTAGCACACACTTTTAATCCTAGCCGTTGGGATGGCTGACACAGGAGGATCACCATGAGTTTGCCAGGAGTTCAAGGCCTGCCTAGATAACACAGTGAGACCCTGTCTCAAAAGAAGAAAAGAAAAAAAAATTAGGAAAGAGGAAACAGAATAGAAGGTTGAAAGGGAGGGCAGAAATGAGACTTTTCTTATGCGTTTACTGCAAGCACGGTTAAACGGAAGTGTTGTGATCTGGCCTTCCTGAGATTCAGGCCCAGCCTTCCAATGAAAACCTCCCAAGCACTGTACCACCTTGTGTGTGGACCCGTGGTCACTGGCAAGTAAGATCACAGACACTGAACAGCCACTGTGTGCCTCTGGCAGTGGGTGGGACTTTGCTCACAGAAAGAGGGGGTCCATCCATGTCACTGGGTTTATACCCCAATACCATATTAACTCATAGAAGGCCATGTTACAAATCTCAGAGGCTCCCCTGAGTGAAACCCCATCACCTTGTCCTCATGCCCACCCAGACATGTGATCGTATGTGAACCTCAAGGTAGACTGAAGTAAGAACTTCCCTAGAGCATCAGTTCAGGACAGTAAATCAGCCTGGAATGAGTCTCTTCTGGAAGGCAATGAACCAGGAAAACCTCGAGCCAGGAAAACCTCATCTTGCTGGACCATAAGTAATGTAAGGATTCTTGCTGCAGGAAGGAGGATAGCCAAAATGACCCCCTCAACAGCTCCTGGGACAAGGAGGAGAGGAGGAGACTCTAGGCAAGTCCTGATGAGGAGGGGACCCAGAGAGGGACTGACAGGAGATGGAGAGTTGGGAGGGGGCAAGGCTGGAGAGACAAATGGTCTTGGCAGGACTGATGGCTGGGGCCAGGATGGATGGATGGCAGCTGAGGTTTGTTTACTGGCAGCCCCCAGCCTGCCGCTGCCCAGGGAGAGCAATGGTGGCTGGCACATCAGAAGGCTCTTAGAGAAGCTCACAGAGATGATTTAGATGGGAATGAATCAGCTCCATATGGATTAAGTGTCCCAGCAAATCCCAGGATCTTACAGATGAGGGGACGGGGCAAGGGCACTGGAGGGGGGGGGAGAGGGGCAACATGCATCTGAAACAGAGAATGGGGGTGCAGCAGGGCAGCCTGGCTTGGTCACAGCCCTTTCTTCCCTGTTTGGCAGCAGGCTTTAGAGGGAGGCTGCCTCCTCCTCCACGGCTGGTCCACTCCCCCTTATCCTTCTTTCTTTCTTAGTCTTCATGTATCTCTCATCTCTATTTTTCTGTCCATCTTCTTCCGCACTCCCAACTGGGTCTCTGCTACTGTTTGTTTCCCTGGAGGCATAAACACCATGAGGAGCCTGCCTGGTCTCTGTTCACCCTGGTCTCAGCACCTCCCTTCCTCCTTGCCAGGCCTGGTATAGCTCTCCTTCCAGTTACATGCACTGTGCTGGTCTCTCGTGAATCCTTAGGTTCCAAGGTGATAGATGAACAGGACAGTATGGCCTGAAAAGTGACATTCTGGCTGCAGGATGTTTATTCTCTTCCTCTCTTGCACTTTTCTTCAAGCTCCCTTTTCCACTGTGATGGAGGCTCAGAAGGGTACTGGTGCTCTTTGGCTAACCTCAAATGGAGTAGACACACCTTACTCCTAGGCCATGTGGGTGATGGGCTGTTCGAGGTCCATCTCCCTATACCTTTCCTGGGGATCCTCTGGTTATGAAGCCAGTCTCTGTGTGGACAATCTGGAGTCAGAGCATGGGCTAGTCACATATGACGATTGGTTGAAATATCATAGCCTCTCCCCTCCCCCAATGGTGATCTATGGGCTGTGTGCCCTGTAAAAATTATTTATCGAGGCCTCAGAGTGTCCTGATTTAGTGCATCTGCCTCTGGGGCCGAGAGGCCTGCCTGTCCGCTGGAACCTAAGCGTTAAACGACGCTAAAAAGTTAAACGGCCAACGTTGGGGGCTCACTCGAGGAGGCACCATAAAGCTGTCGGAGCTGCTTAAATCAGGAATGAGGATTCCCCCGGACATCTTCTCTCCATATGCTGCAAACCAAGAAGCTTCTCCTTGCCCCTCTGCTGCTCCCCAGCATGAGCAACCCATACAGGGCAGGCTTGCTTGAGTGGACACTTGGAACAGACATGGTCATAGTGCCCAGCCATCTCTGGCCAGGGGTCTCCTCCATGAGATAAAAGTCTTAGAGACTCTCAGTGGAAATAATGAAAATAAAGGTGCAGCCTTTCCCCGGAGGGCCTTGTCGGGAGTTCTCTTGAGCTTTTTTTTTTTTTTTTTTTTGTTTGTGTGTGTGGTGTGTGTGTGTGTGTGTATGTGTTTGAACTTGATTTTTCAAGACCTGGTTTCCCAGTATAGCTCTGACTGTCCTGGAACTCTCTCTCTAGACCAGGCTGGCCTTGAACTCAGAAATTCACCTGCCTCTGCTTCCTGAGTGCTGGGATTAAAGGTGCACACACACACACACACACACACACACACACACACACACACACACCCTCACCTCCCACCCCCAGCAAGCATGTCTTGATTCAATCTGCATTTCTGTGAATGGAATCCTCTGGAATTCAGTGTCTGCTCACTTGGGTTGAAGAGAGTGTTCCCGTTCAAGCCAGGATGTGCCCTCTGACCTCCTTGCCCACCCACCCCCACGTTCATGACTCCCTGAGAGACACAGCATATCCTTTGAGTATCACCCTTCACTAGGGCACCTGAGTGCCAGCCTTACACTCGAGCATGGCAGAGAGTTCTCAGCCGAACCCCAGTCCATGCTGCCACCACCCGGCGGCTGCCAGGCAGGAGGGAAGGCGGGTCTCCACGGGCTGTCTATCATGCCTACTTCCAGCAGCAATAAAACGCGCCTCTTAAAACCTCCGCTCTAGGCCCTAATATTTGCCTGGCCGTATATCTCCAGTGATATACGGGCAGAAATTGCTCATAAACAGCTATAAAACCTCTCGGAGCTAGGGAGGAGGCACAGAACCCAAGCTGCAGGAAGATCGGAAGTGGCTCAGCTTCCGATCTTCCTACACCCCAAACTTAACCCTGCATCCCAGTGCTGGGTGGAGAAAGGTGCCCCAGAGGAAGATCCTGAAGCCCCTCAGGCTTTAACCTGGCTGCTCCTGGGATGTGCTGTGTGGCCTTGGGCAAATTGTTCCGCTCCTCTGTGCCATGCTTTCTGTCACTAAGATGAGGATGGCAGTTGCCCGGGCCCCTCGAGAAGTTGTTGTAAGGACCAGAGGAGGAAGAACTCACCCCACTATTAAAAAAATTTAGTACAGGTACTGGACACAGTCTGAAGATGGGTACTGTGTATTTGGAGGGCACACAAGCTGAACACAATCATCTCTCACTCTGTAACACCCTGGCATGTAACTATCACCGTTATCATGTCACAGGTGTGAAACCTGAGGCCATGAGGAGTGTGTACAGGGAAGTAGTGTCAGATAACTGACTCCAAAGGGGTGGGGGCATCCTTGCCCTTCCCATCTGTCAGAATGAAATCCTGGAGGGCAAGAGGGCTGGAGGGGACGTTCTCTCCTGGGGCTTACTCCTCCCAGTCACCCAGACAGACAGCTTCCAATTGGAAGGTGCTTTAAGGGAAGCAGAGCTCCTCTCAACAGAGACCTGGACACCTGAGTTCTGGAAGGACCAGCCAGGAGAGTTCTTAGTGGAACACAGACCACAACAACTAGTTCCAGAGTCCCTGGTCCAAACCCCACAAGCCATCCACCTGCTGTCCCTCTGGTCTCTGCTTCTCCCTCCATAGCTCCCTGAATACCCCTTCCTTTCCCCCTTCCTTTGAAGACTCCAGCCCTCTCTTCCCACCCACCCTTCCCCTCTCTCTCTCCCCCTATGACAACCCCTGTCTGTCTCCTCTGGTCAATTCACCTTCTCCATTCCCACCTAGAGTCCCTGCAGCCCCTGGTTTCTCCTTCCCTAAAACATGACCCCTGGTTCTCTAAGCAAGTCCCTCTTGCCTTAGCTGTCTCCTGTGACTGCCCATCCTGCATCAGTGTCCCCCAGCTCCCAATGCCCTGCCTCCTGGGACACTCAGCCCTTGCCCTTCCTAACATCCTTCTAGTCTCTAGTCTGTCACCCAGAACTGCCAGCTGCTGCCTTACCCTTTGTCCTTTTTCATGTTCTGGAGTTTTACTTCAAAAGGCCACAGCCCACCCCACCGCCTGGCACAGAGGAAACAGCTGCAGCAGAGTTCTGCTTGCTTGCACGGGTCCATGAGGAAAGTCTGTCATCTCTGAAAGTTTGAGATCTCCTAAGAGAAGGGTCTGTAGCAGTGAGAGGTAGTTAAGAAGCTTGGAGTGGAGGATAGAGGTGTCCAGGGGAGGGGACAAGGAGATTGCAGACAACTAGGCCCTACTCCAGACTGCCTTGATATTAGAGTCTAAACTGTGGCCCACAGCTTCATCTGTTGGCAATGAGGGTCTGGAAATAGAGACAAATAAGCCAGGGCCAGCATTAGGAAGGCCATCGTTGTGCCCCACACCTCCCTTTCCTGGGTGGCTCCCACCCCCAACCCCACTTTTCTTTAAGTTTCCAAATCAACCTTCCTGCAATAATAATGATAAAGCAGGAAGCTGGGCCAGAGGACAGTGCAGATTTTTCTTCTTGACACGGAGTTTCCGATTAAAGGCAGAGGGACATAAATCCTCCTGCGTAATTGCTGCGCTCCAGCTCGAAGCCACTTGGGAGGGTGCTCACCCCCCCCCCACCTCCATCCTGAGTGGGTTGGGAAGGGGGAAGGGAATGTAGCCTTGGTGCATGGGCTGTGTGTATGGGGGGGGGTGCATGCCCATTTCTCTGCCAGGGGTCCCAGCATAGAAAGACTGAGACCCACAGAGATGTCAAAGCCCCTAGCTCGCCCATCGAGGAGTCTTCACCCTTCCCTAGAGCCCTCAGTGACTCCTGGGACTCGTGATCTCCTTTGCACAGCCATAGACCTTGAATTTTATAAATTATCATATGAGATTGGTGTAGGGGAAACTGAGGCCTGTTGAAGGGACTGGATAGTGGCAGAGCTAGACTGCATTCTAGCTGTATTAGTGCTTGCTCTGACACACACAGGGAGGGGCTGACAGTGTTTGTATCTATTAAATCTCAGGCCCAAGTAGCTTCCTGTACAGCAGTTTTCATGCAGACAACACACACACACACACACACACACACACACACACACACACACACCACTCAGAGAGAGAGAACTTTTTGAATAAAATCAGGACTATTATATGCATTTACCCCCTCTTTACAAACGAGGGGGAAAGAGCCCTCAAAGCAATAGTCAACTGTCCCTAAGTCTCCTGACTCAGCTTCATCTGCCTGCCTGTCTCGGAAATTCCCTTCGCTGGTGTCTTTCCTTCTCAACTTGAGGCCAGCTCTCCTCCTCCATGCAGCCCTCCTGAGTTAAAATCCTTGTTTCTTCTCTCCTGTCTCTCCCTGTACCCCATTTGAGTTATTCCTAAATCAGGCCTTAGATGTAAGTCTCTTTTCTCTCACCAGACATGGGATGTGTGGGTCCATGTCTCCTCCTCTGTCCTGCTCCCCTTGACTCATGTCTTTACTACTGCTCCCTTCCCTGCAAACTCAAACCCCAACATCTCCATACATGTGTGCACGTGTGACCATGGAAGTCCTGGCCCTTCTGCATCAGTGGAAATTCCACAGAAGCTCCAGGGAACACATATACCCTTCTATATCCCGGAGACACCTGACTTGTCTTGCTCTTGAGTCCTGTCTAGCCTCAAGTGAAGAAGACCCTCAATTGGGACCAAGGAAAGAAATGTACATTGTCATCAATCTCCAGATGCAACCAGACCCAGCTGATTCCTGCTGAGCTGGACCCTCTGACAAGGTGGCACTGACTAGATCACCACCAGACCCAGCTGAAGTCCTGAACTAGCCCAGGGGGTGCTCTGTGCACACACCACGCCTCACCCACAGCAGCACTCAGTGGGAGAAAGGCCCAGAAGACAGCACAGAAGGCCTACCCCCAACAGCCTGTGCTGAGTTCCAGGCAGTTTGAGATTTCTAGGGAAAGGGGTCTATAATGGTAGGAGAGAGCTAGGAGGCTTGGAAAAGAGGACAGAGATGTCCAGGGGAGGGGGAAAATGAGGTTTCCAGATAGCCAGGCAGCTAGGTCATATTCTTCCTTGCTTTGGTATCCAAATCCAAACTGCGGTCCACAGTTGTTGTTAGTGAGGGTCTTGGACTGGAGATGGACCCTTGCTGCCCTGGGTGACTACAGAGCAGACTTCCTACTGGATAGAAGGCCCAGGCAGAGGGGTGTGGTTCCCAACAAGGTCCTCTTGGGTGTATGTTCCCAAGCAAGCTCTAAGCTCCCACCTTTTGCTAAGAGCCCTGCCTTGGGTATTGATGAGACAGGGAGAGTCCATAGGGAAGATCTGGAGCCTTCTCCCAGGAGACCCCAAACTTTCAGGGATGACAGACCTTCATTGTATTCCAGGCAAGCAAAAAGGTAAGTTTTCCTCAGCTTAAACTTCCTGAGATGAACATATGGAGAATGGATTGGGTAGAGAAGTGGGTGGGGACAATCTAAGCAGTAAGCTGAGGGCCATTCAGAGGTGAGCAAAGATGCCCTGGAGACCTTTGGTAGAGAAAGAGCCTCTTGCTCCTCCTATGCATCATGGTAAGAGCAGCTGTAAAGCAGACACAAGACCAGGAGGCACGGAGAGAACCTGAGAGGCAGGGATAGCGCCTGGCCTGGCCGCTCAACTTATGACCTGTCCCTCCCTCAAGGCAGGACAGGAAAATTCACCTGAGCATCTTCTGGACCCTGGCTACAGTGGGAGAGACTAGGGCCAGACATTCAGAGCACCTGCCTAGTGGTAGAGAGATTGAAACCGGAGCCTAGCGGGAGGCCAAGGACAGATGTGTGAGCCTGTGAGTTCAGGATCCTCAGCCTGCCTAAGACTCCAAGACGTTGCCTCTCACTGGTAGATGCATCACTCATCTGCCCAGGGGTGAAGATGGGGCAGGGGGAGGGGATGAAAAACACCCACAACCCATTAACCTACTTTTGCAACTTCATTAAAACAGAGTCTCCGACATGTCGCCATAAATTGTCTTCTGAGGAAGAAGCCAAATCCAACACAGCCCTGAAGCAGAGGTGGTAATACCCAGAGTGGGAGACGAACTGTGTGTGGCTTGGGGTGGAGTGCGGGCAGTCTCTGAGGGCTCTGACAGCTGGGTCACTCAGTCTGCTGGCACCGAATGAGAGGCAGAGAAGAACTTTGGACTTTTGCTTTTGGAGAACAAGTCTCACTCTGTAACACAGGCCAGTCTCAAACTTGTAATCCTCCTGCCTAAGACTCCAAGAGCAGAAATTGGGGATGCATGCTACCACACCTGGCTAAAGAGCAGGCTTTTCTTTTTTTAGTTCTTGGAGCTGAACCTAAGGCCTCAGTGATGCCAGGGAAGTGTTCTATCATTAAGTTACATCCCCAGCCCAGAGAAGAGATCTTATGTAGCATTGTATATGTGATGCTGTGGCCCAAACCCTCAGAGCTACCTGGAGTCCCTCTTTACAAAGCTACAAACTCCTTTCAACCTTCCAAGGCCTCCTCCAAGAGGCCATGTTCTAGAGCTAGGTGCAATCCCAGCGCTCAGGAAGCTGAAGCAGGAGGATCTCTAGATCAAGACCAGGCTGGCCTACACAACAAGGCTCTGTCTCAAAATAAGAAAACAAATCAAAAAGGGAACCCCCCATGCTGCCCTGGGCCTTTTCTCAAATATATGCTCTGTCCCCCAGCCTGAGCTCAGCAGACCCTAGTGGGCTCCAGAAACCTAGAGGCCGGTACTGTCCTGGCTGGGCAGGTGGTTGCACCAGGTGGAAGGAACACTGTCCCACAGGCAGCAGGGCAAGGTTCTTGACTCTGGTTAGGAGACCTGGATCCTGTATGACAGTGATTGAGAGCCAGTCCCTAGACAGGAGTTGCCAAGGTTCTGCCTTTGCCACTTAGAGGTTTCAGTTACTTAGCCTCTCTGTGCCTTAGTTTCCTCGTGGAAATAATGCTATGTCAGCATGTGGTTGACTCTTACATAGGACAGCCTGTGGGAAATGCACAGCGCTTAGGACCCAGCACATCCTAGGGGTCAAATACATTGGCTATTATTCTTGCCATGTGCTCATTTACCTAGGCTTTTGTCTACCTCTAAAGGACCTTCAAAGTTCACAGAATACCAGCTCCATGTCTTATACATGAGGAAGCTATGGTCCAGAGAGAAGAGACTTGGGTCAGAATCAGAACCCAGATTTCCTTTTACCCAATACCAGAACCTTCCCCAAGGCAAGCCCCTGCCCTTAGCTGAACAATGAAGAATTTATCTGGGGGTACTATTGGGGTTTCTGTCACTGTGACAATGTCTGAGGAACAGCTTAAAGGGTTGTGTCTCTGCCCACAGTTTCAGACCTTTCAGCTAGGCTGGGGCAATGCTGTGTCCAGTGATAAAGAGCATCATAGTTGGGATGGTATAGGAGGCAGAGCTGTTCACTTACCGCAGCCGGGAAACGGAGAGAAAGACACGTGACACACCTCAGAGGTATGCCCCAGCTACCTCCCTCCATCTAAGCCCCATCTCCTAACTTCTCCACCACTTCCTAAAACAGCATGCCAGCCTGTTGGGGCACATTTCATATTAAAACCATAACAAGCAGACCGTGGCTTTTCCTGTCATGACCGTTCTATTAGGGTGATTACTTTAGATGCTCTTTTCAAAAAGACCTCCCTGGAAATAAAGAAAGAAAAGAAAAATAACTCACTCTGAATCCCACAGCAAAGCTGGATCAAGAAGCTGGAGAATTCAGCCCAGTGGATAAAGTGCTTGCCTAGAATGTGTGAAGCCCCGGATTCAATCCCCATCACCATGGAAGCTAGGTGTGGTGGCACCTGTGTATACTCCCAGTACTCAGGAATTCCAGGTCACCCTTGGCTACATATCAAATTCCAAGCTAGCCTGGGCTACATGAAACCCTGTCACAAAAAATAAACAAGTGAAAAAACAGTTTGACTGTCTGAAGAAAACAATGCAGAGCCAAGAGCAAATTGCCCTGGAGCCCAAGCTGAGGGCCCCCTTCCCGCCACCCTAGGGCCTGTCAGAAAAACCCTGAGGTGTCACAGACCCCAGGCTCAGACACTGGCAGTGTGTGTGGTCTCAGAATTCCCACTGCTGATGCTCCAGGAGGTGGACCCAAAACGGACATGGGCTCTCCAGGGTCCCAGGAAAGAGCTCCTGGGGTGGGTTCTCTGATAGGCAGTGTGGCTCCAGGGAGTGGAGCAGACAGCCTCTGAGAACAGCTGTGTCAGGTTCTGCTGATGCAGGTGTTGCACTCTGACTGCCTCTCAGTCCTGAGCCTGTACTCCACCCCAAGAAAACATGCCATAAAACAGACATTGCTTTAATTTTCCTTTGAAGGGGCAATTTAGCACAGGCTGTTTACAAGCTGTTGGGAGTTAAGAGGCTCACTCATGCTTTCTCAAAGTGCTCTCCCCAAAGTGGATTCCTGAGGTCAAAGTTCACATGTAACTATTTAGGAGGAAGAGGTTTTGGAATAAGCATGAGATTTGCTGAGAGTAGAGAATACATGTATTTTTCAAGTTACATGAAGAGTGGCTGAGGAAATGAGAGCAGGAGAAAGCCAGGCCCAGTCTGCCAGGAGCGGCGGACAACCACTGTGTGACTGGATCTTTTCCCTCCTGGGTCCCTCATAAAATAAGAAATGTGTGTTTGCCAGGAGGTGGTGGCGGCGGCAGTGAGGACAGAGACACACACCTTTAATCCCAGCACTCGGGAGGCAGAGGCAGGCGGATCCCTGTGAGTTCAAGGCCAGCCTGGTCTATGGAGTGGTTCCAGGACAGCTGGGACTATACAGCGAAATCCTGTCTCAAAAAAACAAAAAACAAAGAGAGAGAGAGAGAGAGAGAGAGAGAGAGAGAGAGAGAGAGAGAGAGAGAGAGAAGAAACCCCAAAAAAGAAAGAAAAAAAAAAGAAACGAAATGAAAGGTATGACTCAGTTCCAGCCTCTGGGGCCCTCACGCCTACTCAAGATGAGATATTCTGATATTCACATTCACAGCCAAACATCACTCACAGAGTCCTGGCATTTTCCTTTTTGGGATCTTGCCAGCTGTCAGTAGGAGCAATTTCAGCCCCCAGCAACCACAGACCCTCATCTGTCCTCAACTTCACCCCCTGGATTCCCCAGCCTATCTTCAAAAGTGAATTTTACTAGGCTGCTCTGAGGAAAGAGCCACCACCCCTCTGCATCTTAGTTGTTTTTTTTTTCCCCTTGGATTTTCCCATGACCTTTTCCCTCTTCTCTCTAGAGCAGGGCTGAGAGGCAGCTGCTCTCGGGTCTGGATGTATCCGAAATCCTTAGGGAACATAGAGAGTGGGAGATGTGAGGGCCAGGACTCTAGGGTGCCTTGAACATGTACTAACTCCCCTTCAGCTCCCTGCAAGGAACATCTCCTGTCCATAAGATCTGTGAAGCTCAGAAGTTTGGGGGTACTCTCTGGAGCTTCCACCCAGTCCTCTCCCAGGAGTGATGTGGGAAATGAGGGCCAGCCAAAAGTGGAAAGGATATAGGACAGGAGTCTCGCTCACTTGGGAGCCCTCCCCCTTCCTCACACTTTGGAAGAATTTTTCTTGTCTCTTAGAATCCCAGCCTGTGTTTTCAGGGAAGGGTGATAAAGCAAAGGGGTCTTTTCTCAGGCTGGGAGGGGCCCCAGAGGTCAGGGTCAGGGACGGAAGGCAGGATATATGGGAACCCAGGGTGATGGGAAACTCTGGTCCCTGAGGTAGCAGCAGTAGCAGAGGAGACCTCACCAGGGAAGCCCACTGGAAACTTGCCCAGGTTCTGCAGCCCAGGCCTCCCTGTGGGGACCCTGAGAAAGCCTGATTCCAAGCTACTGGGCTGGTTCTAGGGGAGGTAAGCGTGGGTTCTTCCCAGCAGTTGTCAAGGGGAGGAGGAATAGGGCAGAGCCTGAAAGTGGAGAGTGAGAGGGAGGGGACCAGACACAACTCTTCAAGTCCTGGGGTCCCTGTTTGGTTCGTTAGTTCGTTCATTTGTTTGTTTGTTTGTCTTTTGAGACAGAGTCTCTCTACATAGTTTTGGCTGTTCTGGAACTCACTATATAGACCAGGCTGACCTTGAACTCACAGAGATCCACCTGCCTCTGCTTCCCAAGTACTGGAATTAAAGATATGTGCCACCAAGCCTGTCTTAGCTCCCACCTTTTTAACCTTCTCCAAATTCCAAAAGCAGCCTGGAACACTAATCTCGTTTTTTTATACAAATAAACTGAAAGTATAAGCAATAAAAGTGACCTGCTATCATGTGGATCTGCCTAGATTTCACACTTACCTGCTTTCTCTGGATCCAGAACTCTTCCAGCTCCATTTCAGTGCTGTCCATGGATTACCAGCTAGCCTCCCTTCCCTCTAGGAAGTGGCTGCCTTTGTGTTAGTCTGCAGCTAAGCCGTCCCCGGTCTTCTTACCACAGACACACAAATTCTCAGAGCAGGGAGGCCCGAGCACCTCGTGGTACAAACCTGAGAGGAGAAACTGCTCAGGGTCATATATCGAGGAAGAGCCAGAACAGGGACTTGAACCATGTCATCAGGATGCTGTCCTCTGGAGCCAGGCTCTCAGCCATTTACACACACAGATGCACACCATGTTAGGCTAAGTAAATGAAAATTAATAGGAGCCTCACCTCTGAGGCTCAGTCAGCAGAGGGGACCATCCACATCAACTTGCAGAAGGATTTACCCTCTCCAAATGCAAAGCTCCAACTCCTAAGGAAGAAGTTACTTTAAGCAAGAACAGTCAAAAAGACCTCTGAGGGCTGAAGATGTAGCTTGGTCAGTGAAGTTTTTGCCTATGCTGCATGAAGCCCAGGTGTGGTGATGGACCTAGGTAATCCTGGTGCTTGGAAAATAAAAGCTGAAGAACAGAAGTGTAAGGTTATCCTAAGTTACATAGTAAGTTCAAGGCCAGCCTAGGCTACATGAGACCCTTTCAAACAAACAAACCTCCTGAGCCAAGTATAGCAACATGCTTCTGTAATCCCAGCACTCAAGAGAGAGGAAAGGGGCGAGACCCCACCTCAAAAACAGGAATGGAGAGAGCCAGGCATGGTGGTGCACACCTCTAATCCCAACACTCAAGAGGCAAAGGCAAGTGGATCTCTGTGAGTTTGAAGTCAGCATGTTCCAGGACAGTCAGGGCTACATAGTGAGACTCTGCTTCAAATAAATAAATTAAAAATTAATCAAACAAAAACCAAGTGGGACAGGACTGGAGAGATAGCTCAGCAGTTTGCTGCTCTTCCATAGGACCCTGGCTCCATTCTCAGCAACCACGTGACAGCTTACAACCATCCGTAGTTCCAGTTTCAGGGGATGCTGTGCCCTCTTCTGGTCTCTGTAGGTACTACATGGTACAGACAAACATGACGTCAAAACACTCACACATAGGATAAAAAGAAATATTTTCTTAAGGTGGAGTAGCCTGAGAAACGACACCAAAGGTTGTCCTCTGCCCTGTCCCCAGGCCTCCTAGAGGAGACAGGCACAGTCAGGCAATGCAAATGTAAATAATGACTCTTCATTGGAGGCTTATCTAGGCTGGAGGCAAGTTGGGACTAGATGAGAGAATGCTGCGAATTCCTACTGGAGTCTTAACTTTGCCATCAGCACTGGGGAGCACAGAAGGTTTCCATCTGGAGTGAAAGGGGGTCATGCAAAAGGACTAGAGGATTTGCCCTGGAAGCAGCTCACAGGACAAACTGCCTGTGAGACAACTTGAAGCAACAAGAATGTTGGTGCGATACTATCTCTGGAGGTGAGTGTGTGCTCTTACAGACACATGCATACATACGCTTGGTGCTCAGTCTAAGAAAGCCTGCTTTCACCAAACTGCCCCAGTCTGCTGTGGTAGGGAGATAGTGGGTCATCGCCTCCCTTCCCCTTTTTCTCTCCTCATCCTCCTAACCATCTGACTGAGCAAGAATGCAGCCACCTCCCCTAGACCTCTTGTGTATCCAGGTTCTCCCTCAACCTCCTGCTCTAACTCCAGTATATTTCTGCAGATACCTCTGCACACACACACACACACACACACACACACACACACACACACACACGGGAAATAAGAGTGAGCATGCCTCCACCTGGCAATGCCCCCAGATCTAATGCCACTAGTGCCAGGGCATGGGATAGGGACTGACCATCCTGCAGCCTAATGAGCTCCAAAGGGTAGTGAAAAGTCAGATACTTGGAGCGGGGGAGGGACATTGCTGACGAGGGCAGGGCGACTGATGGGGACCCATGTAAACTCTCAAGTGCGGATATAACCGAAAAAACAACACCCTAGAAGGATAGAAGTAGAGCCGGGGACCATCCAGAAGAGGAATCAGCAGAGGCACTAGGGACCTCCCACCCATCCCCTCCTGCTCACTACACTCAGGTCAGACCCACCGGCATGGTTTGAATTTGCAATGTCCCTCACAGACTCCTGTATCAATGCCTGGTGCTCAGCTAGTGGTGTTATTTTGGGAGGCTTTGGAACCTTTAGAAGGTGAGCCCAGCCAGGGACACCAAGATAGCCGGCTTAGTTGATGAAGTGTTTGCCACACAAACATGAGGACCTTAGTCCAACCCCCAGAGCCCAAATAAAAAGCCACGCGTGATGGTGCACACCTATCACCTCAACATAGGGACGTGGAGAGAAAAGGGTGCCTGTGGCTTACTGGTCAGCCGACCTAGACTAATCGGCAAGCTCTGACCAATCAGATCCTGTCTCAAAAAAGCAAGGTGGAGAGCCCCTGAGGAGTAACACCTGAAGATGACCTCTCACCTCCATATGCGAATACACGCATGTGCACTTGTACAAGCAGGTATGCACCTGCACACACGTGAATATAAACACACACACAGAAAGTGGACCTAGCTGGCTGAAGTAGGTCACAAGGGGCAGATCTGATGCCTGTGTGCTTCCTAGTCGGCTGTGCCGTGACCAACCTCAGCCAAGCACTCCTACCACCATGAACTAAGCTAATTCACCACACTTTCCTCACCACGGCGGATTGAATCCACGAACCAAAATGAATCTTCCTTCCTTTCAGCTGACTGTCAGGTACTGTGGCCACAAGGACACTATCATACCACCATGCCGGGCAGCTTTCTTTTGTCCTTTTTGGGGGCCCTGGATGGCAAGGTGCTTAGGCCATGCCTTACCCTTCCTCCTTCACCCAAGACCCCCAAAGATAGGTGACTGCAAATAGTGAATCCTGGGAGGGGTGTCATCACTGAGATGCAGCAATTAACAGTGATTAACAGTTATCATGGCTACCTCATCATAGCCTCTGCCACCCAGAGAACAGACAGGCTGGGTGCCTGGTGCTGCCCACCAGTTCTGTGCTCACCCTTCCCCAGCCTCCACTCTTGACGCTTGTGGAGAATCCTCACTGGGGCCCACAGGAGCTCAGAAGCAGCAAACCCTGTAGAGGTCCCATATCCTCCATTTCTGTAGGCTTGCCCCTCAAGCTCTAGACACTGAGGAGTTGTTGAATACATGCTTTTAACCCGTAAGTCCTTGGAGCCCATGGGGAAGGGAGGAGCTCTGTCATCTTTTCAGTCCTGAGGTCTTTTCTCCATTCCCCAAGCCAACCCAGCCCAGAGGCTCCCGCACCAGCATGACACCCTCCTCAAACTGCCAGTCAGTGTCACCCACTCCTCCCCTCCAAGCAGTGATCCCAGGCTTTCCCTCATGCCCTCCTGCTTTAACTCCAGACTGCTTGTGCAGCTGAGGCCTGTGGGTGACCCACTGGGGAAGAAAAGGAGATCCACCTCCTCAGAAGTATCCCCAAGCTTCTAGTCCCTCACCTCTGTCTTCTGTTCAAATGTATCTTACCCCTGACTACCAGGCATTTCTCTGTGACACTTGTCCTTGATCTTGCGCTCTGTGGGAAGGACACAGGGAAAAGACCATTTATTTAAAGCCTTATGCCGGTATACCAGGCCACTGGCATTGTGGCTTTGACAAGCGTTCATTCTACTAGCCTTCCAGAAGCACTCCCCTCATTTCACACCCCTGACCAATGCTCTTGTAACCCCATCACCAGGGGCACTGGGGGAACACCTGCCTCCAGCTCAGCCCTAGCCCCAGAGCGAAAGTTGCCTCACACTGCCCAGCCCCCAACCCTCATTCTAGAAGGAGGTAATTAGGAGCTGTGCAGTCCTTGTCCCCCAACAGGTACAGCTAAGCAGCAGCATCCATCATCAGGGGCAGCTGCCAGAGATGGGAAGGGTCACATGGCTGGGCAGGGCCAATAGGAGGGTGAGGGGAAGCCTCTGAGCTAGGGATTGGCTGGGCTGAAGCAGGAGAGTTGAGGGCTGTTGGGGATAACCTGAGAATGACCTTGTAGGGACTTTAGTGCCTCTGGCTCTGCCCTGTCTCCCCAGACATCCTTCCATCTCGCCCCTGCTCCTCATCATCCACCTCCCAGCTCTAGCATTTTCTCCTGCCTTCCACATCATTGATTCAGGACTCCTCTTTCTCTCTTTAAAGGACAATGGCCTCTTATGTGCTTACCTAGTCCGAATGAGGAGACAGTTTTCTGGTCTGACCAGGTACGTGCTGACGCCTCCGTGAGGGAGAAAGGGGGAACAGAAGCACTGAAAGAAGGAAATGCCACCGCAGGTGTAATCCCCAATTGCCCATGTGCATGCCAGGCCATGCCAGCCAGTGTGTGTGAAGAAGTCTGTGTTGGCAGCTGTACATATGGTATGGGTGCAGCCCAGGACGTGTTTTGAATACTTACACTGATGGGACACATTACCTAATGTGCCGCAGTGCACGAGGCAGAGTTGGACACGATGACCTTGTACTTTATTTCTGTGAGTGTGCACAGGCTCACAGTCACATATCCCTGGACCTGTCTGTGTACACTAACACAATGGGTTTTCACCTTGACTATTTCTGACCCAGGTAAGGGAACCCCGGCTACTCAGTAACCCCTTGGCACGTCTCCAGACCAGATGAGGAACCCTCTCCTCAGCACCAGAGCCACAGGTCAAAGTGGCAGCTGGCAAGAGAGAAGAAAGGGAGAAGAGGAGGGGGACTTCCCCAACACCTGTGAAGGGTCTTCATTACATATGCAAATGTACTCATTAGCAATGCAGAGCACTTCCTGAGCTAATGGTTGCAGTGTTTCTGTGAAAATGTACTGAGCAGGGACTGTGGGCAAGGGAAGAGGGGTACCAGGGCTCTCCATCCCTGAGGCTGATCCTAGGCAGGCTTTAGGAGGGGGCTGGGGAGGAGCCTATGGCAGGGACCAAGGGCCGCTGTGGGCAGGCAATCAGAAGGCTCCTGCCACTGGAAGTCTTTGCATAGGATGTTTGGCTACGCTTGGGTAGACTGGATGGAGTACATCACTGCTCCCTTCAGGACCAGGACCGGAAGAGGAATGCTGGTGCCAAGTGCACCGTTCTCCTCATCCACCCCACCCCCCACCTCTCCACCCCGCAAGCCCAAATGCTGTGGTCCTTCAGGCTCCTGTGGAGGATGACCCTGGTCCCTGCCCCATAGGACACTGGGAGCTTCCTCCCTCTTACTGGCTTAACCTGCATTCTCCAGCCTCATTTCTTCCCACCTATGGCCTTGAACACCCAGAAAGAGAACAGTTCCACAGTCTGTCGCCCCAACTGTAGAGAACGGAGTCAGACTCTCCTTTCCCGGCCCCTGCCTCTTGCACACAGCCATGTACAAAGGAGTACAAAGGAGTCAGACTCTCCTTTCCCGGCCCCTGCCTCTTGCACACAGCCATGCACAAATGAGCCATTTCTTGGGGCTCATTTGTGCTGTTTCAGTCTCACTGTCACCAACATGGCAGCAGAAACAAACACAGCCAGTAACAGTCAACTCACAGGCGAGCGCCCTCAGAAACACAAGGCATCTGCTTCCCCCTCAGAGAGGCACAAGCCACCCTGCTCCTATTAACTTGCTCTTAAACACACACCCACGCTCCCTCCAGCTTCTGCTGTCCTTGTGCATCATATCACCCCATTTTAGGGACTGAGTCCACAGAGGACCCCCTGCCCTACCCCCTAGCTCTCCTTTCTTTGCTTCTCCCTCCCGCCCCCTCCGCCTCCCTGGGCACCCGTTTGCCAGGGTTATTTATAGAAGCAAGCGATAAATTCAGTGTGTTTCTCGGCGCGCAAAGCTATAAATAATAGCACAGATCATTAAACCCCGAGAGCAGGCCCAGCCGCCCCGCAAACAAGATGAAGTACAAACCGCCGCGTGAGAGGGAGCCCCAGGCCCCGGGACATCAGGCCCAGTCTGCACCCCTCAGTCCAGCTCCAGTGAACCTGAGCCTCCAAGGTACCTGCTGGGCTCAAGGATGGTGGGGGCAAGCACAGGGGCTGGGCTGGGGGGTTCACACACTGGTCAGACAAGCTACCACACACTCCATTCTTCCTTTCTCCCCTCTCCTCGTCCTCGCTGCTCTCTCCATTTTCTGCATTGTTCTCCCATCTTTCCTGTATCACTTCTTCTTTTTTGTTTTGTTTTGTCTTGTCGAGACAGGGTTTCTCTGTGTAGCCCTGGCTATCCTGGAACTCACTCTGTAGACCAGGCTGGCCTGGAACTCACAGAGACCCACCTGCCTCTGCCTCAAGAGTGCTGGGATTAAAGATGTGCACCACCACTCCTGGCTTTTTTTTTTTTTTTAAACAAATTAATTATCCTTTACTTTCCTGCCAATAGGGTGAGAAGGTCCTTTTTTAAAATTTATTTATTTTTATTTTATGTTCATTTTTTGTTTTTTGTTTTTTGTTTTTTCTTTTTTTGCCTTCATGTGTGTTTGTGTGAGGGTATCAGAAGGTGTGGAACTGGAGTTACAGACAGGTAAACGTGAGATGCCATGTGGGTGCTGGGAATTGAACCCAGGTCCCCCGGGAAGAGCAGTCAGTGCTCTTAACCACTGAGTCATCTCTCCAGTCCCCCTTTTTTCTTTTTTTCTAGACAAGGTCTTATTATGTAACTCTGGCTGTCCTGGAACTCGCTATATAGACCAGGCTGGCCTCAAACTCACAGAGATCCGCCTGCCTCTGCCTCTCGAGTGCTGGGATTTAAGGCATGTGCCACTACAACTGCCCCAATTCCCCTCTCCAACTCTCCTTTTGTCTCTCCAAGGTCCCTCCTGCCCTCTTACCTTCTGTCCTTTATCTCTCCCTCTCCTTCCCTTCTTTCCTTTCTTCCCCCTACCCCATGTCTACAGGCCCCAGGAGGGAGCCTGGTCTCACCCAGGAGCCCTCAGAGGCAGAAAATCTCCTGTCAGCAGAACACTGGTGAGGGCTGCTGATTCAGTGTCTGTAATTTCCCGGGCGGAGGCGGGGAGGGGGACAGGGAAGATGGATGAGGAGGAAAATAGCACGGACACCAGGGACAGGCTCTGGATGAGGGGGTTTCTAGGGAGCAGAACCAGGGCTCCAGCAGGATCCCATCCCCTGGTCAGCCCAGGGAAGAGTGATTTCAGCATATGGAGAGAGAAAGCTGTGGAAAAGAACAAGAAAACCAGTAGAAGGGGGGGGGGGGGGGGGGGGGGGGGGGCTGGGGGGAAGGCAAAGAGGAGCCACAAGGAGGAGCCACTGAAAAAGTCAAGAGGTATCAGAAGCATCAGAAAAGCTAGCAGAATGTGGTCTCATCCAATGCCACCTCATCCCCAGATCCATGCAGACCCACAGAGGCCACATTGCCTTTCTGAATATGAGCCAAAGTGTGGGAAGTTTGGGGATCCCAATCATGGCTACCCATCCCTTTTGCCTTCACTCTTAGGAAATGCCTCTACCCTATGGGGTTAGTTCATCCACACTTTTCTGGTCTGCAAATTTGCCTCAGCCCCAACTCTGGTCCCTACATTCTAAGCATCTCACCCTTCCCACTGAGCCTAGGTTGGCCAGCCTGGGAGTTAGCCACTTCTAGGGGAGACTAAGAAAAGCTGGACTGGGAAGCAGGATCAGACCCTAGGAAAACAGTCAGTTTTGTCCTTTTGGGGGGTGGGGTCAGGTAAACAAACTCCAAATGGGATTGCAGAGATCAGACTCTGCCAGAGCCTGCACCTGAGGGATGGAGACACAGGGCTGGTTAGCCATCCAGAATGGACTGGACGGTGTGCCCGAACACTATGCGCCCTGGTCTTGTGGCCAGGGATGGATGGTAAGGCCTGGAGCCTTCCTCACCTGCCCCACCCCATGGCCATACAACCATCTGCTCCCACTCGCTCCTGGGCAGCTTTGATGCACAACTTCGTTATTTGCCCAGGGATTTATAGTAGGAACCAGGGCAGCAGCTAAATCCCCCAGCCACAGAGTTAAATCAGCTGCTGTGATGGGCCGGAACGAGGGAGATGTTGGGCTGGGAGGCTGCACAGTGCGGCTGGAGAGGAAAACACTTGTCCCTGTTCCCCGGAGATAGCTGTCTATAAATCCCCTCAGGTACCCATTAGGGCCGGCAGTCCCAACAGACTTCAGCTCCCGCTGGCACAGAGGAGGCCACAGCAGGCAGCACTGGCAGAAGCAGGCTGAAGCCAAGGGCTGGAGTGGACTACAAGAGCAGCTCAAAGTATCTGGCCAGGCACAGTGGGTGTCACCGCTCTGCTTTAGAAGCTGTGTGAAATGGTGTCTCCAATGAGCGGGCAGGTTCTGGACAGCAAGAGTGCCGGGCTCAGAACCTTGCTCAGCCACTTGCTGTGTGACCCCAGGCAAGGTGCTAGACTTCCCTGTGCTGTTGTAAGGCGATGAGCAGCAGACTCCTCCCGGGATTACTGTGACTAAATGAGATACAGTGGATAAAGATCTGATCTAGGTCTGTGCCTGGCACTACAGAACAAAGTCTTGTGCAAAGGGAGAAGGGGTCATGAGACCCTTGGAAGACTCTGGAGGTACCGCGAGGATGTTACTCAGCCCCCTCCTCCCATGATGAGGGGGCTGAGAAGAAAGCTTATTATGCAAGCATGAGAAAGTGTTTGGATCGCCAGCACCTGTATAAAAACCCAGGCATGGCTGTAGCCCCAATGCTGCAATGCCAGCGCCAGAAGGTGGAGCTAGGAAGATCCCAGTGCTCCTTGGTCAATCTAGCTAAAAAGCTCCAGGTTCTGTAAGAGACTGTCTCAAAAATAAGGTGAAGAGCAAGGTGGGAAGACACCCGAAGTCAACTTCTAGCCTCCACACAGGCACACACATTCATATATACATGTGCATACACACACACACACACACACACACACACACACACACACACACACACGAGAGAGAGAGAGAGAGAGAGAGAGAGAGAGACAGAGAGAGACAGAGAGAGACAGAGACAGAGAGACAGAGACAGAGACAGAGAGACAGAGACAGAGAGAGACAGAGACAGAGACAGAGAGACAGAGACAGAGAGACAGAGACAGAGAGACAGAGACAGAGACAGACAGAGAGAAGAGAGACAGAGAGAGACAGAGAGGGAGATGGAGAGGGGGAGAGAGAGACAGAGACAGAGAGACAGAGAGAGAGACTCTGATTCAGGTTGAGATTCTGTCTCACTGGGAGACTGAAACCAGCTTTTCCCAGGGCTGTGGTTAAGAGCCCTGTAGGAAGCAGCCTGCACTTGCCCACCCAATGTGATTTACTGAAAAGCCTTCAGCCAGCTATCTGGCTTCTCTAGACCTGCTCTTCTCATCCACAAAATGGACACAAAATATTCCTTTTCCAGAGTTACAGAGAGTTACGTGATTGTGCACAGCTCTTTAGTGAGTGCTCATTACATTTAGGCTTGCTGTTACTATGATTTCATCAGGTGAGCAAGTGAAGGTTAAGCATGGAGTCTGAATCTAGCCAACGGCCCCCCGGATCCAATAGCGTGTCCAACAACAGGGTGTCGCTACCAAAGGCAAGAGTCAGGAGAGGGGTGCATGGGTAAGGCTGTGTAGATAGGTAGAAGGGGCAATAAGGAAACAGGAACATAAGAGGAACAGAAAAGATGGCAGACTTACACCAGAGAGAGAGAGAGAGAAGGATGGGCCAGAAGTACATAAGAGAAAGCCCAGGAGGAGATAAAGAGGAGCTCCCTTGGAATAGAAATGGATGGCAAGGTAGAAAACGGAGATGGGATGGGGAATCCAGAGGAGCCTGGAGCTGCAATCAGGGAGGCAGAGAGGGAGGGAGGAACCAGGGGTTGTAGATGTGCTGAGAGCAAAGGGAGCCTGGAGAACAGGCTCGGGACAAAGGAGGGAATTGGCAAGGCATCCGCCAGAGCACAATTTCAAGCTGTGTCCACTCCATGGCTCCTCCCAGCTCTCACTTTCAGCTTGGCTTCCCTCAGCCTCCTTCCTGCCACCCCCACCGTCACCCACCAAGCTGCTGCAGGGCAGAGGACAGTAAGGAGCCAGGGGTGCCTGGACTCTGGTTACCAGAAGACAGGGGAAGAAGAATCCCACGGTAGAGCAGAAACCTCCTCCTGGCAACGCCCCCCTTCATCAGCATGTGGACCCCCAGGATGTAGTTATCACAACAGAGAAAAGACAGTGGCTTCACATCTACAAGCCCTAGTCTCAAACATCTCAAACAACCCTTGGGAAGCAGACAGCATTACCGTACTCATTATTGTCACCCCACATTCCAGATTGTGATGGGTATTGACTGATTCCTGAAACAGCCCTGTCATACCCATTCCACAGATGTGAACTGAGGCCTGGTATAATGAGTTCAGAAGAGTCCACGCCCCTGCCCCACCGTGCCTTGTTCCCTGATCCTCTTTCTGTTGTCCAATCTTCACTTCTCCCTTCCTATCATGCCGCCTCACAAACCTCACACTGGCTTTCTGTTCACTCTCCAGGCATTCCCAGCAGAATCTGGTGTGTCTACAGACAACCTGGGGTCTTTACTTGGGAATGAGCTGGCAGGTGACGACCCAAATGAAATCACACAGCGGCTGCAGACAACGTGACTGGTGACAGGATCTTCAGGACCTCCATGCCCACTTGCCACCCCACAGGATCAGAGATGACCTACCACCTAAGACCCACCCATGATAGAACCAGAACCAATAAAGAAGTGGGGTGAGAAATGTTCTTGGGAAGGAAAGCCAAGAATGTACAGCTACTGAAGAGGAACCCAAGACTCAGTCCTCAGATTCCTAACATAAAAATATTGGGAACCAAATAACAGCTAAAAAAATTTCCCTAGCCAGACATGGAGGTATTCACCAGCAGTCTCAGCATTTTGGAGATGGAACCTAGGGACCAGGAGTTAAAAGTCATCCCTGGATACATCATGAGTTCCAGGATAGCCTAGGCTACATGAGACTCTGTTTCGAATAATAAATAAGTGTCCCCATACCAGAAGGCTTATCAATCCTGTTTCCAGCACCAACTCCTTGCCATGAATCAAAAGCATGATCAGACAGAGCCAGCAAGATGGCTCAATGGGTAAAGGTGCTAAGTTAGATCCCTGGTACATATACACATGTGTGTGCACACACATAAACACAATGATAAATAAAGAAATTTAAATATGTGTCTACTTTTATGCGTATGAGTGCTTGCATGTATGTATGTATACCATGTACATATCTAGTACCCATCCCTTGAAACTAGAGTTACAGATGGTTATGAGCCACCGTATCAGTACTAGGAACCAAATATGGGTCTTCTATGAGAGTAGCAAGTGCTCTTAACCACTTAGACATCTCTCCAACCATAAATAAAATTAAAGAAAGAAATGTGCACACACAAAAACAGGGCTTGAGAGATGGTTTGGTGGTTTAGAGCACTTACTGCTTTTGCAAAGGACCTGTGTTCAATCCCCAGCACTAACATGGTGACTCACAACTACCCATAACTCCAGTTTTAGGGGATCTGACGCCCTCTTCTGGCCCCCAAGAGCACCAGGTACACATGTGGTACACAGACATATTCAGGGAAAACACTGAAACATATAAAATAAAAAAAAATATTTTTAAAAAATTTAAAAGAACAATGGAGCTGGGCATGGTGGTGCACACCTTTTATCCCAGCACTCAGGAGACAGAAGCTGGATGATCTCTGTGAGTTCAAGGCCAGCCTGGTCTACAGAGTAAGTTCCAGAACAGCCAGGGCTACACAGAGAAACCCTGTCTCAAAAGAAGAAGAAGGAGAAGGAGAAGGAGAAGGGGAAGGGGAGAAGGAGGAAGAGGAGGAGGAGGAGGAAAGGAGGGGCTGGCAAGGCAGCTCAGCAGCTCAGGGGGCCACTGTCCTTGCGGAGGACATGAACTCTGCTCCCAGCATGTTCATGTTGGGCAGCTCACATGTAAGTCCAGCTTCAGGGATCCAACGGCCTCTTCTGGCCTCTGTGGGTACCTTCATTCACATATATATGCCTACATATGGACACACGCATACACATGATAAATAAAAATAAATCTTTTATTTTAAAGACTTCTCAATGTGGTGGTGAACACCTTTAATCCCAGCATTGGAGAGGTGGAGGCAGGAGGATTTCTGTAAGATCCAAGCTAGCCAGGGCTACATAGAGAGAACCTCTCTCAAAACTAATAAATAAATAAGAAAAAAATGTGATCAACAGCAAGGATTTCTCATCACTACACAAGTTCTAGATTTCTCCTGACATGTGAGGCAGAGCACATTTGCTATGGAACTGGAAGGCAGCTGGGCTCATGGTCTGAGAGAAATGGGAAAGACAGAAGCCATGGTGTCCCACAAATCCCTCCAGAGCAGAGAAGCCAAATCCAGGAAGGAAGGTACCAGTCCTCCAGTGGGTTTCCTGCCTCCAAGCCCCTACGCATACATACTCCGGAATGGCCCATGTGGAACTAAGCCCCTATTAGCCAGTTTCTCTACCTTCTACCCAATGCTGCTCACTACTCCTGGCTGCTTCTGATTAGCATGGGGATCAATGGTAACAAAATAAATTAAATGAAAACAATATCCCACACCTTCCACGGGAACAAAAATCTTCCCTCCTTGTTGACACAATTTCTGACCTACAGGAGGAAATCATACCAGTAAGAAAATGATGTCAGGTGCAGAAATGGGAAAGGAGGAAGGCTGGAGAGATGGCTCAGAGGTTAAGAGCACTGGCTGATCTTCCAGAGGTCCTGAGTTCAATTCCCAGCAACCACATGGTGGCTCACAACCACCTGTAATGAGATCTGGTATCTCTTACGGTGTTCAGGCAAACATGCAGGCAGAACAGTGTATACATAATAAATAATTTTTTTTTTTAAAGAAAAAGGGGAAAGAAGGGGAAAGAAGTGAGTCTTTGTCATGGAGAAGCCAGACTTGTAAGCCCAGCTCCTTCCCTCATAGTCAGAAAGATGCTGCCCTTCCCCAGCAGCCTGCACATGTGTGTGTGCAATACACAATACCAACGTTAAGCTGGCTCTTAGAAAGACTGGCAGAGGTATCCAGGCATGAAAAGCCCTCTGGCACTGAACATATGAGCATCGGCACCCTCTCCAAGGCCTTAAACACTGGGTTGAAAGCTATCTGAGCAGCTGGTGGGGTACTGGAAGAAGGCAGGTGGATAGAAGCATTTGCCAACATGGACCAGCGAAGCTGCTTTACTCTAAAGAGCGGCCTCTGGTTTGCCAGAGTTTGAGCCCAGCCCGGGCGACACAGTGTACTAGGTCAGTTAGATGAGACAGGCACCCTGTCTCAAAGGAACAAAAGCTGTCATAACTGGTTTTCATGGGAAGTTCCTGGGCAAACTAATCTGAAGTTGAGGCAGAAAGCTCATAAACCTCCCCAACAACTACACACTGACAAGGCAGTCCACAGACAGAGGTCCAACCTGTAGACCTGTGAACCAACAAATACAGAACCCTTCCCAGAAGCTCCCCTCCAAACACACCTGTGTCCTGCTGAAATTCCCATCCACAGCTTACACACACACACACACACACACACACACACACACACACATGAGAGAGAGAGAGAGACAGAGAGAGACAGAGACAGAGAGGGACAGAGACAGAGACAGAGACAGAGAGAGACAGAGACAGAGAGAGACAGAGACAGA